>CABHPR010157514.1:18944-42644 GCA_902168415.1 Peromyscus melanophrys | reverse complement strand
CTCTCTCTCTCTCTCTCTCTCTCTCTCTCTCTCTCTCTCTCTCTCTCCTGTGTGTCTGTGTATTTCAAGTATGATGCTAGAAGATGGGACATCTGTCAGCTGAAGAGAGAAGAAGTTAGGGGAAGACAGATATAAACTGAAACACCCAGGAGAAGGGAAGAGGATGATGAGTTTGAGGCCCTCCTGTATTAAATAGTGAGAGCCCATCTTAAAAAAAAAATTAGACCTCACAAGTGTAAGTTGCAGACAAACCATGGAAATGGAATGAAATATATACTAGCTCCTATTTCTTACTTTAATGCATGGTGCCCTATATAGTCCAAGGCCAATTATCATGGATGTATATGCATGCATCTGGGCTCAGAGACAGAGGAGTGGTGCAGCAGAGTACTGGGATAACAGGGAAGATTCAGCATTGACTTAATTTGCATGGACAAGGGAAGTCAGCTGATGACTATGAAGTGAGTCTATAGAATGTCTGTGACACATTGTTACTATGTATGAAAGGACATTTGGGGAGACATAGTTCAGCCTAGAACAAGTTTGAACATTGCAAATGACCTCAATTCCCCTATCAGGTTGCATTCCTTGATATAAGTTATCTGACCAAAGTTAGATAAAAGTAGATTGAGAAACAGTAAGTGTACTTGTGCATGGACCTGTGGTACTTCAGTCATTATCTGTGATTCTTATAAGACCATTTAGAAAAGTAAATTGGGAAAATTACCCCCCAAGAAGACACACATCTGTTACCAAAGCTGTGCTTTGAATTTACACCTCTCTAATTCCATACACAAGAAGATAACTGCTGCTTTCCACCATCTGATTTTCCCTTACTGATCAAATTCCAACATGACTCAATGATTCTCCAGTGAGTGAATATGTGTGCAATGTATGTATGCATGTGTAAATCCAAATGTGAAGATTTCACGGACTCCAGCTCTACTCACTTCAAGAATCCAGGTCCTCCTCCTGTATAAACCTGAAATTTATTCTGGAGCTTGTTGCCACAAGAAAACTACATTTTAGCCAATTTCCAGAGGAATATGATGGCTGTATCACTTTGAGTTCTGACAGGATACAGGTGGTGAGTCAAAATAGTCATGTTTAGTAACTGGAATTTGTACAGAGGTGAGCATAGGTTAAAAGGAGCCACTCGGGGTCAGTGAAGCAACCACAGATGAACTGCCCTGGGAAGCCAGGATACCGGGCAACTTGGGGATGAAGTATTGCAGAATGCTAATGAGATATGCAACTCTAGGAGCCGCCAACCTGCTATGGCTGAAGTTCCAGGCCTACCTTCTTTCTTCCTAGCTGAAGAGATCCCTCTGGTCTACTCAGTAGGAAGGCAACAAGCATGAGTGTCCATGGAGTAGTGAATCCTCTGTTAAGAGAAACTTCCTAGGGCAAAGACATGAAAAAGGATAGGTTTGGCGAGAACATGGGTACTTACTGTTCCTCTCAGGCTAGATAATTCTCTCTTTTTATTCTATTTTATTCAAGAATATTTTAGGGGTTCATTATCTTAAATCATCTTTAAGAAGGTAATCCACATATGTAAACCATCCTCAAACAATTCAAAGAAATGGCTGTATTAACATTTACTGGTCACGATGAATATCCACATCATTCAACTTCTTCCTTCTTGCTTTTTGAAAAGTAGCACTGATGAACCGAACCCCTGGCAACGATTTCCCTTCTTTGTGAAGCCTTTGTCAGTAACACCTCCAATAAATGTCCCAGTGACAAATATTCACAGAATGGTTCTTTCTCCAATCAACTCGTGAAGAATGTCTTGAAACCAGATACCAGATTCCAGCATATCCAACTCCACAGCTTTACAGTTGACATTCATATCCTGGAAAATCTTTTGGACCATTGAACAGTAAGAGCAGCATGTTTTTTGTGAAAATCACCACACAATTGTTAGAAACTGTTTCCTGAAGTTCTGGCAGCTGGAGTGGCCTCTGCTTTTTCATTTTATTTTTTGAGATTATAATTACAATATTTATCCCGTCCCTTTCCTCCCTCCAAACACTTCCACACACTCCTCACCACTTTTGTTCAAATTCATGGACTTCCTTTTCATCAACTTATTTCATGTATATACATATATGCACACATATATTCTTAAATATAACCTATTCCATCCTTGTAATGTTACTTACTTGTACATTTTCAGGACTGACTATTTGGAGCTGAGCAAATAATTGTATTGCTCTTCTCTGGGGAGTACCCGCTCTCCAGCTCCCAGCTTTCCCCAGTTGCCTATTGTCCTTTGTGTAGGACTGAGGCTCTGGGCTTCCCTCCCTGATCCCTGATCTCTCTCTCTCTCTCTCTCTCTCTCTCTCTCTCTCTCACACACACACACACACACACACACACACACACACACACACACACACCCTTTGGCATGTTCCTTACTGTCATCCTTGTTCAACTCTATATGGGCAGTCATGTTGGTGAAACTTTTGGGTGTAGCTTCTGACACTTTTAAGAGATATAATCCCATAGGAAACTCCCTGATCCTCCGGCTCTTACATTATTTCCTTCTTTTCTTCTGCAATGTTCCCTGAGTCTTACTTAGGTGAAGGAGCAGATTAGAACATTACCCACTGGGACTGGGCTTTCTTTTAGAAATCATGAGAATGAGATAACTAGAAGCCACATGGTGGTCCAAACAGCAAAACTGCAGAGATACATGAGCCTGTCACAGCAGCCAAGAGTGGGGTCTGATATAAAACACCCCCTTGATCAATAATACAAGGTTCTTTATGATGCTGGGAACAGGCGTGGGCTTTTGATTTTATTTAAACAGCAATTCAGGATAGAGTCTTCCTGCCCACTCCTATAAACTTTATTCCCTTTTTATTCAATGTTACAACAAGCCTCAATGAAATTAAAGAATAAGAAAAGTCTTGGGCTCCAGAGTGACCTGTCAATATCCTTGCAGACACCTCTACATCTCAGAGTCAACACAATGTAGAAGCATTATTTTTATGCACACAGAGAGGGTGAAAAATAAAACAAACATTAAAATAGTACTCTGTGGGATTGGTTATGAGCATTAGATGCTCTTCTAGAGAACCTGAGTTCAATTCCCAGTACCCAAATGGTGGCTCAGCACCATCCACAACTCCAGTACCAAAGGATCCAGTGCCATCTTCTGTTCTCCATGGGCATTGCAAACATGTGGTACAGTCATACATGCAGCCAAAACACACACATACATAAATATTAATGTAATTTTAATTATAAAAATAATATTCTACACTGTTCCTCTACATTGTCAAAACCTCCTCAGAGAATATTCAAGGTAAAATAATAATAATAATAATAATAATAATAATAATAATAATAAAAGGTCTTAGGATGTCCTTAGATCTTCATAAAGAGACTTTGTATAATCCCTGGGGCCTACCAAGGAATAAGCCAATTTTCCAAGGTAACTCCAGAACTGTGAAGAAGAGAGAACACAATTCTTCCAGATCCATGAAGATAAATAGGTAATGATTTAATGAAAGATCATTAATAAAATATAGATGGTAGATAATAGATAAAAAGAAGGTAGATAGATAGATAGATAGATAGATAGATAGATAGATAGATAATGTATGGATGAATGGATAGATAGATAGATAGATAGATAGATAGATAGATAGATAGATAGATAGAATGGTAGTTTGAGAAGGAATGGCCTCCACAGACTCATGTATTTGAATGCTTGGCCCATATGGAGTGGCACTATTAGGAGGTATGCCCTAGTTGGAGTAGATGTGGCCTTATTGAAGGAAGTGTGTCACTCTGAGATCTCAGATGCTCAAGCCAGGCCAAGTGTCTCTTTTTACTTCTGTTGCTGTGGATCAAGACATAGAACTCTCAGCTCCTTCTCCAGCACCATGTCTGCCTGCATGCCACCATGTTTCCCACCATGATGATAATGGACTAAACCTCTGAACTGTAAGCAAGCCCCAAATGAATGTTTTCCTTTATAAGAGTTTCCATGGTCATAGTGTCTCTTCACAGCAATAGAAACTCTAACTATGACAGATAGATAGATAGATAGATAGATAGATAGATAGATAGATAGATAGATAATAGAATAAATGAATAGGGTACAGAAAGAAATAAAGAAGAGAGGGAATTTAACTATATTATTATAAATTCTAGTTAGAATATAACAAATGCTAAGGAGAGAAAGCAAGTAGACTCCCTTAAGGAACATGATAAGGACACCTAATCCAGTTTTAGAATATGTTCCTAGACAATAACAGTTTAGAACATAATATAAATATGGAAGCCTTTAACATGATAACTTTCAAAAAAACTGTCAATTGACTCACTGTTGCTATAGTTACATATAGACTGTAAAAAGTAAAGTCGTAAATTGAATGTTGTCAGGTATCAAACTCAGAGTGGGAGAAGCCCATGTGGAGATGGCTATATGGGAAGGGGTGTCCTCTTCAAAGAAAACTAAAAATGTGATTTTACCCTAAGAGCATGCAAAAAAGCCCCTGACATATGGCAAAGGCCCACATGAGTGAGAGATCTGTCACACCATCATGAGAATCTTCTGTTCCTGGGGAGAATATGGTCATCTTTCTGATTGCATTCTAAAACAGATCATACCAAGCTTCCGATGCTCAAGTTTGTCAGGGCCATGTGTCACTTCCCTTATTCATTTCCCCTTTCTGTCTCCTGTGAAAACCCCGTTGAAATCAAACTTGGTCTTGGAGAAAAGGAATCACTGTATCTATCTTTTGTTACAGTTTTCTTTTGTACTTTTTCCTGTATTACTCTACTTTGTCAATTAAAAAAAAATGTACTTTTTCCTGTATTACTCTACTTTGTCAATTAAAAAAAAATGAGTGTAAAGGACCAAAACTCCACATGTTGCCTTCTGCCATTCTTCTCAGCATATTTAGCTAGAGTTAGACCCACACAAGACATGTGGTGGGGAGGGAAACTCTGCTTTCATTCCAGCCTCTGACTCAGTCTCATGCCTACTACAAAATAGAGCAGTGATGTGCAGCAGTAGCAGTGTCGGGCTCTTTTGCTCCTTTGATCCCAGGGTTACAAAGCTGAGCTCTTTTAACTCCAGATGGGCCAATGCACAGCACTCAGCTCTGTGTGGCCTCACTGTTGTGCTGTTCTCTGACCCCCACTCAGAGGGTGGGTAAGAGGAATAGAAGCAGCAAAAGCCTTACACTGCAGGTTGGCCTAAGCTTAGCAAATCTGTACAGCGATGTACTGAGTAGAAGGGAAAATAATGACGCCAGAAGTCAATTACATATGATGGCCTCAAATCCAGAAATTTCACATCTTACTCTCACAGTTCAGTCTCTCCATAATTCCTGTTTTTATGTTTGTTGAGGGATTGTGCACCCTGCTCTCTTTCCTCCCTTCTCCTGAGTACCTCATCCCTTCTGCTTGCTCACACATTCCCTCTCTGCTCATTCCGAACCTTTTTTCTCTCCCCAATCAGTTAGGAATCCAACCCTTTGCTTGGGTGCTCAGCTACCACCACTGCACTGAGAAAAATCATGCAGCGGAAAACAGCAAGATGAACAACTAGAAACTGGTTACACAAAGCCAGAGTAAAATAAGTAACTAAATAAATAAATAGGGAAACTAAAGTGGAGCAAAGTGAAGGAAGCACTTTCCCCAGCCAGCAAATATATTTATGGAAATTGGGCTTTAATTTAGACTGCAAGAAGGCAAGTTTTGCCTTTACCTCCAAAAGCAAGGCTGTCTTCTGAGAGTCGAACCAATCAAAGTTGGCCCCTCATGAAAAAAAAGACTTTATGAAGGCTCATCTTATATAAATATTTTAATTAATAGATACCTTCATCCAACATGAGAAGCATTGCACATTAACACTCACCAGAGACCCTGGAATTAGATTGATTATCTGCATCTTAATTTGCTTTTCTCGACACCACTAATTTATTTTTAATAGGTCTGTAATTTAGCCTTCTCGATTTCTTATGCTACTTGGCAGACTTGAATGCCTCCAGCTCACCAACCTGTCTCTGTAACCTTTAGGCACTGCTGTCTACACAGTGTATTAGTTTTTAAATTATCCAGCTTAGCGTGAGAAAAAACTTCAATTAACTTCCATAGGCAAGCCAAGCTAACACCTCTTTGTTTGTCAGGGGAAGGAGAAACATAAGTGAGGGTGAAGGCGAGTTCTAAGGTGAATGATGATAAAGCCAGGAAATTCTTGTCGTACATTGCGGAATCAGCTATCCTTAAAGCACCCTCCATTTGAACCAATAGTTTTCACATCATCCTGGTAGTGAAGTTAAGTACTTCTCTATGACTCCACACAGCAAATCACAGAAAAATGGTGAATGGAAAGCCTTTGACTATCGTGTTTACAAATGAGTCCTAGGCACCTAGAACAATGACTAGAGAGGGTAGGCATTCAGCGGAGACTTGTGAAGTGAAGTTATTATAAGTAGGTGATTATGTATATGCAAACTACTTATTTTCTCTAAAACCGAAGCAATTTTATTAAAAACATGAAAAAATAGAAAGAGTAGAAAAAAGATGGTCTGGGGAAAATAAAAGAAACAGGAAAAGTTAGTCATTAAAAATATAAACAACTTCAGCAGAAGATTTCAGCTTTACCAAAGGCCACACCAATACTAGGGACACCAGGTAAGACACCACTTATCACCTGTTAACACTCCTTAAAGCCTGTCCAATAACCCAATGGAACCCCATCTCCTGGGCTCCATATCCTGGCCCACAACTTCGGCAGAAGACTTCTGCTTTACCAGAGGCCACTCCATACTAGGAATCCCAGAAACAAAGCAGGTACCCAGAATTCCAGAGGCCACACAGGTACTTGAAACCCCCAAGGCATCACTGGCACTCAAAACCCCAAAGGTCACATAGGTTTCAAAAACCTCAGTGGAGCCACCCTACTGGACCTGAAGACTTGCTGGTCGGCAGAAGGCCAGGCCACACAGGCCAGCAGACCAGAGAGAAAACAGAAACCAAGGGGGAAAACATTTTTTAAAAAAATCCATCTAACAAAGATAAACTCAGAAATCAGCATCTAAACCTATAATAACCCCAAACCCAGATGACTACAGGTCACTACAGCAGGCCCTGAATATTACAGTATAGATAAAGCACAAGAAAATGACCTTAAATCCAATCTTATGAAAATGATAGGAGCCCTTAAAGAGGAAATGAATAAATCCCTTAAGAAATCTAGAAAACAACAAACAAATAGGTGAAGGAAATGAATAAAACTATTCAAGACCTGAAAATGGAAATAGAAGTGTAGCATGAATCCTAATTTTTCTTAATAATAAAAGCCTGGAGTCAGATATCAGGGTGAAAGCTGAAAGATCAGAGAAGCGGAGCAGCCAGCCACTAGCTCTTACCTCAATGAAATCCTCAGCCCAAGCTCCTGTCTCCTCCCACCTTATATAATACCTCTCTCTGCCCAACCATATCATTTCCTATCTCCACTTCCCTAGTACTGAGATTAAAGGTGTGAGATCCCAAGTGCTGGGATCAAAGGTGTGTGCCACCACTGCCTGGTTCTGTTTCTCTTAGACTGGATCAATCTTGTGTAACTCAGGGTGGCCTTGAACTCACAGATACCCATCTGCCTCTGCCTCCCAAGTTCTGAAATTAAAGGTGTGTGCCACCACTGCCTGGCATCTATGGCTAACCAGTGGCTGGCTTTGCCCTCTGATCTTCAGGCAAGCTTTATTTGTTAGATCATACACAAAATATCACCACATGGAAGCAATAAAGAACACAAACTGAGGGAATCTTGGAGATGGAAAACCCAAATAGGTGAACAGGAACTACAGAAACAAGCATCAACAACAGCATACAAGAGATGAAAGAGAGACTCTCGGGTATTGAAGATACAATAGAAGAAATTGAAACATCAGTCAAAGAAAATGTTAAATTTAAAAAGTTCCTAACACAAAACATCCAGGAAATCTGGGACACTATGAAAAGACCAAACCTAAGAATAATAGGAATAGAAGAAGGAGGAGAATCCCAGCTCAAAGGCCCAGAAAAATGTTTTCAACAAAATCATAGAAGAAAATTTCCCTAACCTAAAGAAAGAGATCTACACATACAAGAAGCTTGCAGAATACCAAATAATTTAACCAGAAAAGAAAATCCCCTGCCACATAATAATCAAAACACTAAACACACAGAACAAAGAAAAGTATTAAAAGTTGCAAGGGAAAAAATGGTCAAGTAACACATAAAAACTTATTAGTATTGCACCTAACTTCTCAATAGAGACTCTAAAATCAAGACCACAGTCAGCCAAGACTACTATACCCAGCCAAACTTTCAATCACCATAGATGGATAAAACTATACATTCCATGGCAAAACCAAATTTAAGCAATATCTATTCACAAACCCAGCCCTAAAGAAGATACTAGGAAGAAAACTCCAACCCAAGGAGGTTAACTACACCAAAAAAAAAACATAGGAAATAATAATTTTACACCACCAAAACCAAAAGAAGGGAAGTGCACACATACATACACACACACACACACACACACACACACACACACACACACACACAACCACCACCACCACCACCACCACCACCATCAAAATAACAGGAATTAACAGCCATTGCTCATTAATATCTATCAATATCAATGAACTAAATTCACTAATAAAGACACAGACTTACAGAATGGATGTGAAAACAGTTTCCATCCTTCTGCTGAATACAAGAAATGTACCTCAATATTAAAAATAGACATAACCTTATCTAAATATAAATTACTAAGTTCATCTCTGTATTACTTGCTCTTTATGCCTCCAACTGTACTGCTCTGGTTGGTGTACCTTCAGTATTCAGCTTGTCATCCTTGTCCTCAGGCTAAAATCATAATGCCCATTATCAGTACAACTACAGCAAATACTGTTCTAGTCTCATCCTCTCTCAAAGCACAGTGAATAAAAAAACAAATGACGATAGTGTGAAGGGAAAAAAGGACATTAGAACAAACCTGAAGATGACATGTCTTATTGATGTGAGAAGCAGAAAGGACCATCAAAAGAAGAGAACAGTTCCTAAAAGAATGAACCATACTAGAGAACCACTAATAATATTATTCTTGCACTGGATATATGGCAGAAGTGTAGCATGAATCTTAAAAGTCTTATTAATAAAATCAAACCTGAGCCAGGTATAGGGGTGAATACTGGAAGGTCAGAGAGACAGAATAAACCACAGCTACCTCACCTTGCCGGATCCTCAGCTGGTCTTGTTTCCTCAGACTGGAGGCCTCTGAGTCCTTATCCAGAATGGGTCTCAGCTGAACTGCTGCTAGAAGTCTGAATGCTTAACCAGGCCAAAATGCTTAACCAGGCCAAATGCTTCTCCAGGCCAAATGCCTCTAGTTTCTGGTCCTCACGCTTTATATACCTTTCTGCTTTCTACCACCACTCCCTGGGATTAAAGGTGTGGGTCACCATGCCTGGCCGTTTCCAATGTGGCCTTGAACTCACAGAGATCCAGAGGAATTTCTGTCTCTGGAATGCTAGGGTTAAAGGTGTATGCTACCACTGCCTAACCTCTATGTTTAATATTGTGGCTGTCCTGTTCTCTGACGCCAGATAAGTTTATTAGCATACACAATATTTTGGGGAACACAATACCACCACACAGAAGTAAAGGCTAATGGAATAATTTGAGCTCTATTAGATGTTTTGTACAGGAAAAAAAAGATAGACGTAACCTAAGTAAAAGATTAGAAAATGGTTTTCCAAGCAAATGGACCCAAGAAGTAAGCTGGTATAGCCATTCTATATTAGAATACTTATACATATAAAAAAAATAAATTTCCAATCAAAATTAATCAAAAGAGATGGGAAAAGACACTTGATACTCATCAAAGAAAAAATCCACGAAGACCTCAAGACCCAACTATACCACTCCTGAGCATATAACCAAAGGATGTTCTACCATACCACAAGGACATCTGCTCAACTATGTTCATAGAAGCTTTATTCGTAATAGCCAGAAACTGGAAACAACCTAGATATCCCTCAACCGAAGAATGAATAAAGAAAATACGGTATATTTACACAATGGAGTATTACTCAACTATTAAAAACAATGACATCAGGAAATTTGAAGGCAAATGAATGGAACTAGAAAAAAGTCATGCTGAATGAGGTAACCTAGACCTAGAAAGACAGACATGGTATATAATCCCTTATAAGTGGCTATTAGCTCTAAAGGATGACCATGCTACAATCCACAGACCCAGAGAAGCTAAGTAACAAGGAGAGATCAAGGTGGGAACCAATTAATCTCACTGAGAAGGGGAAATAGAATACATATTATGGATGGACAGAGGTGCTATTAGGGGATGGAAATGGGAGGGATCAGGTTTGTGGAGAATGGAGGGAGAAACAACTGGAATCAGGAGCATCTCT
Source organism: Peromyscus melanophrys (assembly GCA_902168415.1). Lineage (NCBI taxonomy): Eukaryota > Metazoa > Chordata > Mammalia > Rodentia > Cricetidae > Peromyscus > Peromyscus melanophrys. Next base: position 32,190 of record CABHPR010157514.1, on the reverse strand, counting down.
GTCATGGTCTAGAAACCGAGTGCAATGGAAACTCCCAGGTATCTAAGGGGGTGACCTTAGCTACGATTCCTAGCAATGGGAGATACAGACACTGAACCAGACATTTTCTGTAACCAGGCAAGACTTCCAGTGGAGGGATTGGAACACCAACCCAGCCACAAAACCTTCAACCTACAATTTCCGTTGCCTACAAGATGTGCTGAGGTAAAGTCGGCAAAGAAATTATTGGAGCCACCAACCAATGACTGATATAGTTTGAGACCTACACCATGAAATGAAGACCACCCCTAACTCTGCATGGAAGGCCAGGATCCAGAAGATGGATAGCCCAGAGAACTAAGATAGAACCAAACACAACAGATGAAAAAAAAATCACTGAAATTATTCCTAATGATATTTTTATATGTTCATAGATTGGTGCTTAGCCCAATTGTCATCAGAGAGGCTTCACCCACCAAATGATAGAAACAGGTACAGAGCCCCACAGCCCAACATTAGGCAGACCTTGGGGAATCCTGCTGAAGAGGAGGAGTAAAGACTATAGGAGCCAGAGGGGTCAAGTACACCACAAGAAAACTCAGAGAATCAGCTAATCTGGGCTCATAGGGGCTCACAGAGACTGAACCAATGCCCAGGGAGCCTACATGGGACTTCCCTAGGCCTTCCGAACATGTTACAGTTGTGACACTTGGTCTTCTTGTGGTGTTCCTCTCAGTCTTGCCAGTGCATACTGTTGCCATGGGCACAATTCTCTGAGACAGAAGCACCAGTGATCTCATGTGATATGCCTCCAGTACCTACAGCCCACTGACACTAAACCCCAGCAGCACAGCTTTGGTGTGCTTTCCATAACAGTGATAGATGGATTTGTCTACAAGGATGTAGACACTACATTCTGTAGTGATGAACACATTAACTAGCTTGGAAAATCTATTTACGCTACTCAATTTAAATCAAGGAACTTTTTTTTGATATATCACTAATAAATATTAAAGATAAAAAGCAAGCCAGAAATCAGTAAAATCACAAATGAATTAGTCTATATTTATATTATTTTTCTAATTGAGTATAAATACTCATACACATACTAAAAAAACAAGATATTAGTTACACACCCAAAAGGCTATTTGATATTATATTAATGATCAGTGTGATGACTAGTTTTTATGTCAACTTGACACAGGATATAGTCACTTGGGAAGAGAAAACATCATTTGAGAAAATGCCTCTACCAGATTGGCCTGTGAAGAAGCCCATGGTGCGTTTTCTTTACTAGTGGTTGATGTGAGAGAATGCAACCCATGGTAGGTTGTGTCATCCCTGGGTAGGTAGTTATTGGAGTGTATAAGAAAGCAGCCTGAGCAAACCATGGAGAGCTAGCCAGTACGCAGCACTCCTCCACCAGTTCCTGCCTCTAAGTTCCTGCCTTGAGTTCCTGCCTTGAATTCCCTGAATGATGGACTATGAGCTATAAGATGAAATAAACCTCTTCTTCCACAAGCTGCTTTTGGTGCCATGATGTTTTATTGGGCTCTGTAGGACATCAAGAACAATCGACTTTAGGGCTTAATCTGTAGATGGAAGTTTTCTTGTCCTGCCAGGTTCCACAGCTGTTCAGTCCCAAGTAAACACACAGAGGCTTCTATAAATTATAAACTGTTTGGCCTATTGTTCAGGCTTATAACTAAATAGCTCTTACTCTTAATTTAACCCATAATTCTTATCTGTGTTTAGTCACATGGCTTGGTACCTTTCCTCAGTCCAACATACTCATCTTACTTCCTGTGTGTATGGCTGGCAACCCTGTCTCTCCTTTTCTCTTCCCAGAATTCTCCTAGTCTGGTCACCCTGCCTATACTTCCTGCCTGCCTACTGGCCAATCAGTATTTTATTAAACCAATACGAGTGGCAAATCTTTATAGTGTACAAGAGCATTATCCCACAGCACTGATCACAGAAGCTGTAGAAAATATTTGGGATATTAGAATCCAAAACCATGTGTAAAGAATGTACAAGAAGGGCTGGGCATGCTTTTAATCCCAGCCCTTGGGAAGTGGAGGCAAGCAGATCTCAATGAGTTTGAGGCTGGCCTGGTTTACACAAGGAGATCCAGGCCAGGCCAGCCAAGGCTACAAACAAACAAACAAAATTAAATAAAAAATAAAAGAATGCACAAGAGCCCAAGACTGACTCACTTTTAAAAAGAGAAACATGAAGCACAGAGGTACTGTCTCAGTTGGAATAGGTGACTTGGGCAATCAGGCACAAAACCAAGGCAAGAACTATTAACCTAGCATGATGTCAACTTCCTTACTCCGTGGCATGTTTATTTTGTATATAGTATAAAGGGAAAAAATGACTTTTTGGAGTGGAGTAGGGGACAACATTATTAGTTAATGTAGAACCTTAAAAGATCAATTGAGTGCACCAGCAAGGAGGAGATGGTCAGTGATTTCTTCCTTTGTACTCAGTCTGTGCTCTGAACATGATGCTATCAGAAATGATAGAGTGAAGAAAGCCTGAACCTTTCCCAGTTCCAAGGAGACATAGAAAGGGGAATTTTAAACTCCATTTAATATTTTCCTGTGTTTCACTAATAGAGTATGGAATATCTTGAAAGCTCATTGTGTTGCATCTTAAATACTCATTTAAAGATGCTCTGTCCCTGAATTTTCCCTTATACCATTGAACCCCTAAAAGGCATAAGAGATAACATCCTATGACTATTGGGTTTCCAGTAGCCCTCTAGGTGTGGTTCATTTTCTCCAGTATAAAGAAGGAGGAATTGTGTCTTTCCAGATGGGAATTGAATTCACTCTTTCTTCAGCTCTTTGGGATCCAGAAGAATGAATGTCACAAGAAACTCACAATGAACCTACTAGAAGCTTGGCTCATTCCAGTGTGTGTGATCAGTGCAGTATCAGCAAACTGAGAAATGAACTGTGTGACTCTAACGGCTAGCAGAGGTAAAATGCAGAAAATGAAAATGGGGTGGAGCAAGAACAGACCAAGTTAGGATAGTGAAATCCATATAGGATGAAGAAAACTGAGTTTTAGTACTTTATGCCTGAATACTCCTCTCATAAATAAGCGTATGTTTCCCAAAACCTTAGTCCTTACACAGCTTCCCTCAAAACCTTTTCACCACCCACCTGTTTCTTTTTTGAATCTTGGAACATATAAAGACTAATTAACACCAAATAAAAAATATTGGGACATGCTTCGGTAGCTTCATCTACTTTGAGGTTGTTTTCTGGGAGGGATCCCTAGCGTTTAATGTCAAGGACCCAAGCACTAAAAAATGTCCCAGAGATGAAGGCTAAAGCAATTCATTTGTGTCCTAGGTGTAAAATAAAAGATACAGACAGAAAAGAAAGAGAAGAATAAGAAGGTTTTGTCAAGGTTATTTGAGTTTTGTGGAAGATGTGTTAGCTTCAGGTAGGTCAGGTTTTCATCTAACTTGAAAAAAGCCTTAGATTTCAAAAATGAAACCATGCAAATGATTAGTCAGTCATTTTATGTAAATGCTTTAGCTTGTGATGTTCCTGTGGAAAGTAAAGTAGAATAAAACAGATTTAGTATAGCCCGAGTGAGCACAGTCTGTGGGCAGCACATTAAATCCTGAATTACAAACTCCACCAAAGCCTTCCTAATGAGCCATCCAAGTCTCTGATGTATATAATATACCTTTTTTAAAAATGCATGACTACGTATTCCACCCAGAGGGTTAGATGACTCCTTTGGGTTATTTAAGTTTCAAAGGAGTCCATCAGTCTCCTGTGTATGACATTCTGTGAATACCTTAAAAATGAAAATTCAGAAATTAGAAGCTCAAAATACCTTGAAGGGGAACAATATATCAGGAAACACATGCACACCCAGACACACACACATTCAAAGGAAAGTTGATGAGGCATCTGCCTCCCTGCATTTCCCATCTTTTGTCAGTTTGGGTCACAACCTTTAAAATAGCTGTAACTCTCTTCCTTCCAATCTAATTATACAAGTCTGGCTTGCTTTGTTTATAATTAGAATCCTGTAACCTCCTCTGACTCTTGTCTATGCTGCTGTGGCACGGTTCTTTTAGATGTTGCATGAGATTGGAGACTAAGTGGGAAGGACAAGATGTTCAAAACAGCAGGATGAAATTCCCCTGGGCTGTGCTGCGAAGAATGTGAAGGTTGAAACATCCTAGCCTAAGGAAATACATGGATGGAGAAAGGAAACACTTGCGAGTGCAAGGTAGTGAAGAAATCACAAAATGTAATGCAGACAAAAGGCAGATGCCACCTTTCTTCTAGGGAAACACAAGAAATAAATACCACATGACAACACACACAACGAAGTGGAAAAAGAAAAGGAACAGAGGAACAGAGCAAGTGCAGAGAGAACAAACACCATTAACTGGTGATTTGGTTTCAGTGCGACATGCTCCCGATAGTTTGGGTTTTCAGCCTGCTTCCCAACTGCAGGTGCTATTTGTGGGCTTTGTAGAAACTCTGGGAAGTAAGACCTGGTAGGAGGAAGAAGACCACTGGAGCAGATTGTTGGGGACATGTTATTCCTGGCAGCTTCCTGTCTCTGTGCTTCCTGATCATGCGTGAAATGAAAAGATGTCCTTTGCCACATGTTCTTGCCACCATGATCTTCTGCCCAAATGCATGTCCAGGTGACTCTAGATTGAGTGCTCTGAAAGCATGAGCCAAGATAAATCCTTCCACCCTGAAGTTGCCTGCCCAGTATTTCACTGTAATAACGAGAGAAGGAACTAATACAACTGAGAAGCCGCATTCTCACCGTCAGACGTTTTCACTGTAATCCCAACAGGTAGATAGAATTGCTCTATTCCACAGAGAAAAGTGCTGAAGTTCAAGGAGGCACAGAACTAAAATCCTAAATCACACAACTGAGGAAAACCAGACCCAGGCAGAACTCACAGGAAGGCTAGGTGGTTGCCTGGTATGTGGGCTCTGGTGATGAGTTTTGACAGAATTGAGTCCAGGAACAAAGTATGGAGGAAGTCCAGAAGTTCCAACCCAAAATCTGTCCAGCACAGTCTGCCCACAGTACGTTCTCTGAGCTGCCAAAAAATAAAGCCCATTTCAAGGGCTACTGTGAGCATTAAAGAGTTACCATGAGCAAGGCACCTGCAGCAGGCATGCTTAAAACATGGCTTTAGCTGAAGCTGTTTATTTTTCCATTGTTTGCCTAATGATTCATTTCACCACATCAGCATGCAGTTTATGTTATGAATCCACAGCCGGGTTTACCTGGGAGCAAATCTTTGATTGGTATTTCAAGTTTCTACGCACCCTCCTTAGAATTTTTCTAGCAGTAGAAAAGTAATAAATTAAGATGAATTAAACTTGATTTTATCAAATCAAGTTGGTAAGAAAATTGCAGATCATGACCCCCATTTGATAAAGTAGGACGACAAAGCTACTTAATTCCAAAGGTTGAGGTCTAACATAGAAACGCACTTGTCATTCCAATGTCATTTAGGTCTATAAAGAATTGGTGTCAAATAAATCTCAGCTTTACTAGAAAAGAGAAGTTATAATGAGCTCATCTAACCAGTCAATGCCTATGTTTGGCATGAGTGGACTTAGTAGCTAAAAAGCTGACCCCAAAGGCCTGTAAGTCACAGCCAAGCTTGGTCCCTGTTTGGGGATCTGGATGCACTGTTCATTTTACTGGACTAGGGTCCCGTGGTCTTTAGGATCTTGCTAAAATACATTTAAGCATGACACATTCCCCTGTCAGCACTAGTAAAATTGAAGATTCTTCCTGACTTGGAGGACTAGATAACAAATCCACTGGAAACACTGTTTCCAAGATTTCTGGGAGGCAATTCAGCAAAGGAGCAAGACACTTCTAGCTCAGCTTTGCAGACCTCATGCTTCCATACACACAGCAGGAAAGCTGGGAGGCAAGTTTCTCTTCCTGCACATGCTGAAAGGACATTTTCCACCAGAGGATCCAGTGTAGATGGATTCCAGGAAGAATGGGAGGACTAGCAATGCCATGGTTCATTTTGTGCTACTTTAATAGATTACCCGGGGTGAGAAATTTATAGACAGTATGGGTTTACTTGGCTCATGTCCTGCAGGGTGGGAAGTCCAATAGCATGATGTAGGCATTTGACAAGGGTCTTTGCATTATGCCATGTTATGAACGAAATTATGTCAGGGCAGACAGAGCAGGTGGGAAGGAAAGCAAAAAGATAGCAGGGGAAGAGATGGCTTAGAGGGCAAAAGAGAAAGAAAGGGTCAAGCTTGTTTTAAAGCAAGCACACTCTTAAAATAACTAGCCTACATGAGAGACACAATGTTAATCTGTTCATGAGGTCTCTACTTATTCAAGTCAAGCTCCCAATATCAAGTCAATGTGATAGCACTATCACATTGGAGATTAAGTTTTAAACATATGAACTTTGGGGGATGCACTCAGACTCTACCAGGATGTGTGTCTTCTGTCCTGAGAAACTCTGCTCATTCCTAGGCTGCTAACCCTGTATAGTCCTGCCAAATCCCTGCAAAGCAATCCTCTGCAGCTCTAGTCACACCAATGTGCCTTTCTCTTAATTGATTTGCACTGTTCTCCTCTATTCCTCTTTTTGAAGAAGATTCTTAAATCAAATTTTAAAGGTAGAAAGAAAAGTAAAGAAAAAGTATTGTTTTCTTTGTTTTTTTTTAACCCTAAGAATGAGACACAAAGACAGATGTCATTTTTCTCAAGCTAATCAAAAGGAAAGCAAAGAGCCTATCACTGCATCCTAGAGATGCCCATTCTTTAAGCCACCATGTATCATGCCCATGAGATGCTGTCATTACTTTTGGCATTCTGAGTAATCAGAAAATCCCAGGAAAAAGTCACAGCTAGCTGGAGAGATAAGAAAAAGGGCAGCTGTGAATATTTTCTTTGTAATGGTGAGTAGATACAGTTGTAAATTCTGACACATAGAAGCCCAAGCTATAAGTACATATACCACAAAGGTGAGGGGTGAGTGCCTACCTTGAAATGAATCCCCTATTATCCACAAGATTATCTAGGATTCATAAAACTGCAGGCAGCGGTTGCTCTAATCTTCATGTGGGCTCACATCACTGATACAGTGGTCTTGCCATTCCGGGCTACATAGTTTTTAGAATGCTCATGATGATAGCTCACCTAATATGGTCTCCTAGGATCTGATAAATTCACTGCCACGCAGACAAAATTATGCCCAGACTGTTCCCTGGTTAAGGAGAAGAGGAAGCTTTCGCAAACAAGTGCTCCTGAGAGCAGAAATCTAACAAACTCAGCAAAGTAAAAGTAACACGGAAGAGATATCTGCTAATCTAAAGAGGATCACAAAAGTTTAGAAGATGAGAAAAATATACAGAAAGCTAGGATACATGTAGCTGGTGAGCTAATATGACGTCAGCTTTCCCTGGGACACTAACCAAATTCTCTACCTGTTCTACCCACCTAGAATTTTGACTAGCTTATCTGTGACTCAGGCTGGATGACCCCTGCCCCAGCCTGCACTTTGGTAAGAAGTTTAAGTCTTGAGAAAAAAAAAAAAAAAGCTGGCTGAATTGCTGGTCTTCTTAAGTTTTGTTTGTTCTCAGCTGACTTTGGATTGGGTGTTCCTTCTTTTCTTTCCAAACATAAGACTTTCTGCCCAAATTGAAGTGTTTTGAAACACAGCCAGGCCTGTTCTGAATTATAAAAGATTGAGTTAATTAACCTTTCACCAGCTGATTCCTTCCAACCTTTCTGTTGGCGCATTGGGAAAAGGTACTAATGGTTACTAATTAAAGACATTGGGTATACCTTCACACTTCTTTACGGTCTTGGACTCCTGAAGTAAGCAGATTAAGAAGAAACGTGGGAAGTTTCATTGAAGTTATCCTTGAAAAATTGTTTGGAAAATCCACAAATGAACCAGAGTACACAAAACTGCAACTTTATTTTATAGTCTGTTTTTCATGCCTGAGGTCTTGGTCCTCTTTATAAGTGTAACAAAAGTTTAAATGTATCAAGTTCCTAACTGGGATTTAAAAAAAAAAAAAAAAACTTAATAAAGGCTGTACTTACACTATTTCATATAGCTCCTAATTTTCTAAGATATAGAGGAATTCTCATCACACATTACAGATGAGGAAAATTAAAGTTTATGTCAAGTAAATTTTGATTCCCTCCAAAATCAAGAGTTAGGCAAGAATTAAGACTTTCTATGTTCTTATTCAATATAGTCATCAGAGTCTTAGCTAGAGTAATAAAGAAAGAAATAAAAAGGATATAAATAACAATGGGGGAAATCTAATTATCCCTATTTTTAGATGACATTATCCTGTACTTAAGAGCTTTCAGAAAATTCTTGAATCTGATAAATACATTCAACAAAGTTACAGAATACAGGAACAATGTCAACAACTGACAAGTGGGATTACATGAAATTAAAAGGCTTCCACACAACAAAGAAAACTGTCAGCAGAGTAAAAAGACAGCTTTCAGAATAGAAGAATAGTTTTCAAGTTTATATCTGACAGGAACCTCATATCTAAAATCTATAAGTAACTCAAATAAACAAATATCTAAAAATTAAAAATCATCCAATCAGTAAACTGGCTGATGAACTGCATAGACAGCTCTGACATGAAGAAATACAGATACACAGAAATATGTCACTATGCTAAGCTAGCCAGGAAAAACCACTTTCTTATTTTCCCTCTTACACTAGTCAGAGTGGCTGTCATTGATTAAAACAAATGACAGAGAATGCTGGTGAGGATGTTGGGGAAGAGAAATGTTTGTAAACTGCTGCAGCCACTGTGGAATAGGAATGAGGTTTCTTCTGAACACTGAAATCAGAACTACCAAAGGAACCAGGTATGCCACCCCTGGATATGAACCCAGAAGAATCTAAGTCAGCAAACCACAGAGATCCTTGCACTCCAATGTTTATTGCAACTCTATTCACAATGGGCAACATATGAAATTGGTTTAGACGTTGATCAAAAACTGAATGAATAAAAAAAATGTAGTCCACAACAGAATTTTTCCCACCTGGAAAGAAAATTAAAAGTATAGCACTGGCAAGAAAATTGGTAGAACTAGACATCATCATTATGGTAAGCAAAATAGACCAGATTCTGAAAGACCAAGTGTTGCATGCTTCTCCCATATATAGGATCTATAGATATATATATACATATATAGTCACATATTATATATAAAAATATTATATGTGACATATTATATATAATTTTATATCATTTATTTATTTGTAAAATAGAACTTATAACTTGTAATAGCAAAATAAACATATAATATAATAATAAGATATAAATGTAAGACTAAAGTAGTTTATAATCTATATGGTAAAATAAATGATAAGAGCATAAAGAAAACAAGATGGGAAATTTAACTGTATTATTGGAAGTTCATATAGGATGTTTGAAGGAAGAAAATATGACATGAAAGCAAATTATCATAATTTAAAGTTTTATCACAATCCAGATTAACATCTAAAAACTGGTATAAAAAGTATGTAACTAAGATAAAGCAAGAAATTAAATAAAAACTAATACTAAAAAGTAAAACAAATAAGAGCACTTGAGTCATTCAAAAGAGGGCAAGGGGAGCCTGGAGAGGTGAAACAGCATTTAAGTGCACTTGGACTCTTCCAGAGGTCAAGAGTTTAGTTCATAGCACCCATATCAGGCATCTCACAACAGACTGTAACTCCAGCTCCAAGGGATTCCTCTTCTGGCCTTCACAGGCACACACATGCACATGCACTTGCACATAGACACACATGAATGAAAATAAATCCTTTTTTAAAATGTCAAATAATCACATGGATGAAGTATGGAGACATTAAGCTACATGGGAAAAGTGCCACAGAAAGACAGCACAGTAGGATTCTACTCAGATGAGGTACTCACAGTGGTCAATCTCATGATATGCACACACATATCATCACAATAATATGCATGTATGTTACATACACACACATTATATATATAAAATCACAATAATAGATATAAACAGCTTATTATTTAAAGAAAAAAATAAAGGAGACAAGAAGAAGCATAGGAAACAATAGATGGGACAAAAGAAAATAAATAAGTAAATAACACGGTAATAGACATAAACCTAAATAAAATAATGATTACATTAAATTAAACCAGGAGGGAAGGACACTGAGAGCAGAGAGGACCTAAAGAAACAAAATGAGGACCCAGCTATCTGTAATGTAAGGAAAACTTTCTGGTTACAAACACAAATAGGCAGAAAAGGAAGGAAAGGGTTCAACATGCAAACACCACATAAAAGAAAGCTGGGGTGGCTCTGTTAATGTCAGACAACTTAAATATCCAGACATGAAGTAAAATGAAAAGATACAAATCAGTGTTTAATGCTGAAAGAACTAATTTTTCCAAAAGTAAAATTCCCTGAATTACTGATACATCAAATAACAGATTTCCCTAACACATGAAGTCAGAACTGATGTAACAGAAGAAGAGAAGCAGTTAAATTTACAATTCTAATCAGAGAGGGAACTGAAATATATTTATCTGATAAAGTCTTGAATCCAGAAATCTATGAAAATGTCTTACATTATAATTAGAAGACAAAGTATTATTTAAAATCTAAGGAAAAATTCTTAAATAGATACATCATTAAAGAAGATATAGTAATGGCCAATAAACATGTGAAAGAGTCTCACGTCTACTACTCACTAAATAAATTAAGATCAAAACCTCCATCTAGATGTACTTGCCAAATGGGCTAAAATAAAGAACAAGAACATGAAGGAATTCCAACACATTATGATCTGAAACAGTACAATAAAATCACTTTGGAAAAGAATTGTCCCTACAACATGGAAATTCCATTTCTATGTATCTATGAAGAAGAAATGAAAGCCTGTGCTGAAAAGGGATAGTCTCATTAATGATAGACAAACTCCAGAAATGACATAAATGTCTATCACTGGTTAAAATGTATGCTCACTGGGGTTTATGTGTGCAGTCCTAGTCACAGACCTAATCAGCAATAGAAAGAACAAACCACCGTGCCTGAATCACAGAGCAAAATATTTTGAACAGTTACAAGGCTGTGGATAGACAAGAAGAATGACATCCAGTGTTCCAATAACAAGATAGGATAGCTGTACTTGGCAATTAATTGAGCATTTCAAAATAACTAGTAAAGAGGATATTGAATACTCTCAACACAAAGCAATGATTAACGTCAGAGGATGAACATACCAATTATCTTGATCTCATCATTATACACTGTATACATGTATTGACAGTCTACTCCATAAATGCACACCATTTTATGTGATCATTTAGAATAAATATATATTCTTAGAAGAATTTGGAAAAGTGTTCAGGCAAAAAAAAATAGACATGAAGAGATTCTCCTGTAAGATTCTATTTCTATGAAACCCAATAACAAGTAAACTAAACATATTAGAAATCAGGTGGTTGCCTCTGAAGTGGAGGAGGTAGAGTTGCTAGAAGAAGAAGCAGAAAGCATGCAGTGCTGAGAAATAAATGGTCCTTAACTGACCATTCAACTCAGGTGTCAACTTGACTAGAGACAGATTCAGGAACTCACACCTCTGGGCATGTCTGTGAGGGTGTTTGCAGGTAACACTAGATAACAGGGTTCTTTTCTAATACATGTGTTAATCCCTTAATTAATAAATAAGGGCCTTGCTGGTAAGTGGTGAAAGGTAGGTGCTAGCGTGAAGGAAAGAAGTCACTGGAAAGCCTGTCCTTGGCCCCCCTTGCCCTGGCCCTTTCCTGTAGTGATGTGAACGGCTCTGCTCTACCAAGCCCTACATACTATAACAGACTCACTCTTTTGAACCAAAAACTAAGACAGACTCTCTTTTTCCTTAAGCCGTTTCTGTCAAGCAATTGGTCACAGCAAGGGAAAAGTAACAGAAAAAAAATCCCTATCAAGCTTAGTTATTAGAGTGAATGATACTTCTACTACTCATCACATAAAATACAAACTGCAGAATGTGCTCATTTACAACATACCTAGGAAACATACCTCAAAATCCAAATAAGTAAATTTGAAGTGTTTACATTAATCAACTAGTATTGCCATAGGTTGAGTACTAAACAGCCTCCAAGACTCAGTGACTTACAAAAGTATCATCAGGGACTTGCTCACAAGTATACAGATTGGCCAGTAGTCCTGCAGGACTTGTCTTATCTGGAAATTACAGCAATCACCCAGGCCACGTATTCATGATGTTGGCCAAAGCAGAAGAGCAATTCTCAAGACGTCATAAGGCCTTAGCCTGTAAGTGGAGTCCATTCTCTTTTTCCCTTCCATTGGGAAAACTGAATCAAGGGAGGAGGCCCAAAACCAGTAAAATAGGAAGGATGTTCCATGCCTCGTGAATGAGGACGGGGTAAGGAGAGAAGGCAGAATTGTAGACACATAGTACAGTGTCATTGTCACAGTGCAATCTCCACCTGGTGTAAGGGATATCAGAGTCTTAGGGCATTTTGCAACAGGCCAGATTTTCCATGTAATCCAGAAGCCAATGGGCTTTACTCTGAAGAGCATATGAAGGGACGTTTTAGCATATTTTCACACTTCCTAAGAGAGAACAGTGATGAGACAAAACAGCTCCGTGCTGGATACCAAGATGAGACAGAAAGCTTCACTCCAGATGTTTGTTCACACATTTGAATGGCTCACTCTGAGGAGCAGAAAGCCTGAGGCTTACACTGGAGGGAGAAACATCTGTTAATGCAAAGCAGTGCAACACAGCCATCTAATGGAGCCCGGGTATCATGAGTCTGTCTTCTGCCTCACTGGGACCATTGGAAGAAGATCAAAACACAAGCATGCTGTGTCCCTACCCTGATGCTCTGAGTTTAGTTAGGTGGCAGCACCACAGACCCTTGGGAAAGTGGGAGGCAGCAGTGCATAAGCTCTGTCACTGGATGTGGCTTGGAGTTTGGAGTTGTGCTCCTCAACATCTCTGGGAGTCTGGGTGATAATTGCCCTTACTCAAGTAAATAACCTCTCACTCATGCTCCTGGAGGCAACCCTAACTAACTGCGGTGGCCACAAACAAACAAAAAACATGAAAATAGAAGAGGGATTTGTTAAGGGGAAGGTGTTGGTGGATAGGAAAATATAATGGGGTTAGATATGATCAAAGTACACTCTGTGTGTGTGTGTGTGTGTGTGTGTGTGTGTGTGTGTGTGTGTGTGT
>CABHPR010157514.1:0-18934 GCA_902168415.1 Peromyscus melanophrys | reverse complement strand
TGTGTGTGTGTGTGTGTGTGTGTGTGTGTGTGTGTGTGTGTGTGTGTTGTCTGTAGGTAAGGAAATTGTGAACGAATAAAGTCTTAAAATAGTGGAGTTAAGAGGACAAAGATGAAAATAGTTTCATTTATGTTTTTTGAAATTACAGTATAGAATATATGTGTCTAGTTTTAAAGGCATTTCATTTGTTAAAAAAAAATCTGGAAGCAATATCGCCTACTCCTAGCTCAAAAAATAGATATAATTCTGTTTCAAAAAAAAAGTGGAAGAAACCAAGGTCAAATTTTACCTTCCTACATATGGTGGGGACTATACCTGAAAACAAGTGGTGGTCATTTCTGCTTCATGTTTTTACAAAAATAATAGGAAACCCAGACTTCATCTTATCTATGGGCACATTAAGCTAGTCTCTTCCCCAGTACCACGGAAAGCATGAAAAGAAAGTCCTTCTTACAAAGTTATCGCTGATCTAGACACATGATCTGAGCCTCTTTAACTGCCCCCGACTGTGGGTATCTTCATCCTATTCCATCACCTATAGAAATAATCCATGCCACTCATTCTTCCAACAAGCAATGATTGTTCAACAGCCATGAGTCATGAGAAGATGGAGACAGGTAAACAATCTCAGTCTAACAGCAGTTAAGAACCAACATTGCACAGGCTTTCAGAGCTTCCTCAGCATGGTAAAGACTCATATTACATCCTAAAAGACAGAATACCAAGCAGCCGATCCTAAATTTGTAAATCCCCCAAAAAAGACCAAAATCCTTAATTTCTGTAATACCTGAAGCTTAAAATATGGGGGGAAATCCTAGAAAAACCTCCATCTTGGAAGATTAAATCACAAATGCTGACATTTTGAAATTCCCCAAAAGCACAATCCGTCCTGGGGAAAAGGCTATCTGAGGAAGAGAAAGCAAATTCTGGGGAAGGAATTTGTGAGTTTTCTGTTGTACTTCTGCCCCTTTACACATAGCGTCATATTCACTTTCAAAATACCCATCATCAACAAGCTCAATGACCTTATAAACCAGAGACACTGCCCAACAGAGAGGTTCCCTCAGAATGGCGAAGTATTCTTACAGATTTGAGTGATGGAGAGCCTGGTTTTTACATTTGCCACTAACTTCAACAGAAACAAAGCGTGACCCTGACTGTGGCTAAGCACTCACACTTTTCCTTCAGCACCTTGAGGAGCTATCACTGGGGCAGGACTGTGTGACGGGGTGATGCTCTAGCTTTGGCATTCTTCAGGGAGTGCCTCAACTCTGAGGTTTCAAATCTGAAACATTAAGCTGATCATACGTTTTCACAAACTCAGTAAGTGGTAAAGCTGAAGGGAGACCCATTATTTCTGGCTCCCACGGAGATTGAAAGCAGCTTTCGAGAACCTTGCCATCATCTTACTGAGGCTCAGAGACCACACACAACCCCTTCCTCAACCCTCACGCGGCTGTCTGCCTGTACTTTTCCAGGATTGAGAAGTAAAAACATTCTCAGACAGCGACTTTGCATTTTCCCTGCCAAGCCACCTGTCCAGTACAGTTCTGAAAATTAGCAGAGGGACAACAAGGATTTTTGGTTAATACTCACGGCTCTATTCCCTGCTGATGTTATAGCATTAGAAAAGGCCCTAAATCCTCCTCTCCTTTATAGTTTTCCATTAGTTCAATAAGTGGTGAAATCCTAAAAGCCTAAGTGAGGCCTCCCTGACATTTCTGAGGTACCATGGGAACCACAGCAATCAGAAAAATAGAATTAGAATGTGATTCCAGCAAAAAATTCATCTAGCAAAGCATTTTCTAGTTTCACTCATTTATTCCTCAGGCTTTCCCATGCAATAGCATGCATCCAGGACCACAATAAACAGCTAGCAACACTGGTATTTTATTTTGCTTATTTTGAGAAGAGGAAAGAAGAATTGAGGTTTTTTTTTTCCTTCTATCACAAATGTTACATTTAGATGAAACTGGCACTAACCAAAATTTGGTGTTTGCCTATGGGGGACTATGAGGGTCCAGCCCCTTAATAGTCCCCTTCCAGAGTCCGGGAAGAATCTACAACCAGCTGATAATCTTTGATGATAGGAAATGAATCTACATACACGAAACTCCTTAGTCCATACACTTTATTATTCTGTGTCAGTTCTCTCTCTACACAGCTTCTATTATGCTCTCATGCCTAGCTCCTTTCTTGCCTGATTTCTCTCTACATTTATCTGCTGTCCCTCTAGGTTCTATCTTAATTCTCTCATATTAGTTTTGCCCCATCTAGGTTCTCATCCATCTAGTTCCTTCCCATCTTAGCTCTTCTCTCATCTCCTTCTTTCTCATCTTGTTCTTCCCCATCTGGCTCTCCTTCATCTTCCATCTCATTCCTCTAGTACTCTCTTCTAGCTCTTCAATCTAATTCTTCCCCATCTTAGTTCATTCCTTTCCAGTTCTTACCCATCTAGTTCTTCTGTTCTTTTTCCTCTCTCTCTCCTCCTCTCAGTCTCCTTATTCTCTCAGTTCTCCTCCAAGTCTCTCAGAAATCCAGTTATAAACCCAAGAAATAGCAATCCTCTGGCAGAGCAAGGGCACCAGGCTTGAATTATTACAGGGTCAAAAAGGCAGATAAGAGTTTTCCTCAGGTAGGGACCATCAGGCTTTCTTTTGCAACCCAAAAGAGGAGTAGTAGAGGAGGAGGTCAACTAAGAGCTAATGATCAGTTAGTATATCAAAAAGGGAATTTATGTGTTCAAACTACATTCCTAGAAGTGGTTAGGTAAGAAGTTAGGAGTCTATAATGTTATTAAGGCTGTATAAGAAAGGAAGGTCTCACCTTAAATTGCACAAGAAATAAAGCTATCCGCCTGACCTAGGAGACAGACGTTGTTTCCATAAGGGTGTTACCTTAGTTTAGGAGATCGTTTGGCCTTAGGTGCTTGATAGATATTTTATATAAATACACACTGTTAGGAGTTCTTGGAAGCACACAAGAAAATCATTTTAGGAACCAGCTAATACATATATACAAAAGCTAAAATATCATCAAGACTTCTTAAGCCATGGATTGACCTTCGGAAAGGTCCTTGACCTTTCCAAGTAGTAGCTTTTGTGATAGTAGCTGGGTTACATTACATTTTCCTGCAGCATTTGCACATCACAGCTTTGTCTATAAGCAAACACACTGCTTAGGTGTGCGTCATTGTGCTCTCTAAGAAGGGATAGGATAGCCAGTGTCAGGCTTCAGAAGGACTTTGCATGATTTGTGAAGATGTGGAAGGGAGGTGTGATGCTGAGGCCTCAGTGGCTTATGAGCTTGAACCTAGAACTACAGAAGTCATAGAGATTTCATTTCTTCTGACTGTGAGAACTCTATCCAGTAACAGCATTTAGGGAAAGGTTTCTTATAATTTGTCCCAGGGAAATCATTTTGCCTTGCAGCTGAAACTCAGCCATTTGGGAAAAACTGGCATACTGGAGAGAACTATCAGTCACCAACACAGTGCCAGCATTTTCCTATAAGTCTATTTCCCTACTGCCTCAGGCTAGGAGCTGGGAATACACCAAAGCTCAGAGTTGGTCAGGACCAAGGCTTGCTGTCTGCCCCCTGCTTCCCTCAGTGCTCTACATATCAGCAATGTTGGAAAAGCCATACAGATGATTCATCATGTTGGCCTCAGATTGGTCCTAAAGAAATTACAGTGCCCTGCATTTCTGCTTAAAGCAATGGTTCTCTACATTTGGGTCTTGACCCCCACAGAGATTGCATATCATATATTTTTGTTACAACTCATAATAGTAGCAAAATTAGTAATGAAGTAACAAGGAAATAATTTTATGGTTGCAGGTCAACACAACATGAGGAACTGTATTAAAGGGCCAAATCATTAGGAAGGTTGAGAACCACTGGTTTAAAGATCAGCTTCACCTGCAGATACGTATCCCAGAGCTCAATCTGATGTCAAAGGAGCTGAACAGAACACACATACACAACAGGCATGCACATAAAGGATTCCATTACCTGTGTCCCACCCTTTCTCCTAATAAACATTTAAAAAGATACTTCCATGTGTCCAGCACTTGAAGATGAGAGTCAAGACATCTGGTTGGAGGTGGTAGTTTAGGTAGGTGCAAACTCTCTGTGCATACCCTGGACAAGGAGAAAAGAATGAAAGAACATTCAAAGCACCCTCAGCCAAATAGGAATCAGTGGGAGATTCTGGGTGGCATTCAATGGGACTCCCACAGGCACCAAGACTAGTTCATAAATCATTTCAAAGGCTGGGATCAAAGACTGAGAGCCTTTTATTTTTCCTCATTTGAAACTTTTCAACCAAATTGACAGGCTAGGGAGAACAATGTGTTCCAAGTGAAAGAAAAAATTATTTACTATTCTTAGCTGCTTAATGTCTAGGGTCCCCCTCACTACTATGCTCCAATCCAGAACAAAGATTAGCAAGCCTCAGAACTCATCTGTGGAAGGCTGAAGGAAATCCTTCAGAGTGTCTATATCCTGTTCCCCTGAACCTGGGACTATATGTTTCCATGCATAGGGTCTTTGAAAACCAGATAAAATTAAGGATTTTGACACAATGTCCCTGTATTGCCTGGGTAGACAAGTGTCATCAGAAAGGCCTTTAGAAGAAGGAGCCAAGGGGAATGAGAGAAGCAGGGGGCATGTGCTGATGCAAGTGGAGAGGTAACCACAGAGGGAAAAGTACTACTCAGCTGGCCTTGAAGATAGCCCAAAGGACCATAAATCAAAGGACCATAAGACAAAGAACAAATGTGACCCTAGGACTTCCAGGAGTATAACTCTTCATCATCTTCACTTCAAACTTCCAAACTCTAGACTGAAGTGGATTTGTGTGTTAGGCCATTAAGTTTGTAGTAACAGCCATTCATAGGAAGCTTTGTTCCTGCCTGTCAGCCTCCATTTCTCTTTCTGAGACTGCTTCTTCCTATGGTATAAAGAAGTTCTTGAAGAATAAATAACACAACCTGCTCTGACCATCTTTCAAGCCCTGATTGATGAGAGACAGTGGGTATAATTCCAACTCTTTTGCCCTTGAATGAAACACAGTGTAATATGGATTCTATATGGGTTCTCCAGGTTCTGCCAGAGGATTAAGCACCAAGCACTCAGTGCAGCATCTGAATGGGTTAGGCACCTGTTACTGGCTGGATTCACTCTTCCCTTGCATTTTCAAAATTTTCCAGGTATTTTCTGGGATCACCTCTCAAATGTTTTGCTTGTACTTGGATTCTTCTCATGGTGCATTATTTGGGGAGCGTAAATGAAACAGTTTATAAATACTGCATTGCTTTACAGATACACAGCCACTCATCTGAATCAAGTGATTCATCAAGACTTGCCAGGCAATCCTAGGCTACTGCATGAACCTTAACTAGAGAAAGACAAGATGTAAGGCGTTGAACTGAGAAGTGTTTATTAGGTTTGCCCATCTCCCCTGCCCAGTATTCTCATAGTCCCTGTGAGCCTTCCAATGAACCATGTGCTCTCAAATTGGCAAATTTCTTCCTGTAACCAAAAGACAAGTAAGGAAGGAAGGATGCTTTTTGAAAAGCATGGAGGAAACTGCCCTGAAAGTAGAATTGCAGAAAATCAGACTTGACATCTGGGAGCAGCGGCTAAACACAGCTAGGTAGTAGGTTCAGATAGGAGGCTTCAGGGCATCTCTCCATCCCACCCCTTCCCTGATGGATTAACCCTGCCACAGTACAAAGGGAGGTTCATGTAGGTGAATTTTTCTTTCCTGCCTGACAGTTCTCAAATAACTGACACAGAGAGAAGCAATATGGGCATGCCTGCTGAGAAAAGATACTAAATCATTTGGCTATCTCTAATCCAATTGCTATCTCTAATCCAGACTCCACCCTCCTTCTTCCCAGCATCCTGCTAATCTGGCTCTTCCACTCAATCTCTTCCTGCCCAGCTATAGGCCAGTCAGTTCTTTATTAACCAGTGGGAGGAATATATATTCACAGTATACGGAAGGATTATTCCACAGCAGGTCCATGTGATCCTTTTGTAAAAATTGACTGACCTAGGAATTTGGGACTTAGAGGAATTATTTGAAGAAAAGCAGAGGCCCAGAAGGCCTTCATTCCCTGTAAAGCAATGGGAAGCAAAGGGTTAAAGTTTCCTGATAAACTGTCACCCAGTGGTTGATGTATTAAAAGCTTGGTTACCAGCTGAAGAAGCTTCAGAAAAGCAATTGGATCATGAGGGTTCTGACTTCATGAATGGTTCACAATTTGAAGGTATTGTTGGGAAGTAACAAAAACTAGGAGGTAGGATCTCATTGGAGAATGAAAATTATTGAGTTCTGCCTTTGAAATTCTCTCTTCCTCTCTTCCTCCTTTACTCCTTTCCTCTCCTCCTCCCTTTCTCCTCCTCTTCTCTCTCCCTCCCATCCTACACCATCCCCCTCTCTCTCCTCACTCCATTTCTCTCTGTCTCCCTCTCTTTCACTTCCTCCCTCCTTCTTGACTGCCATGAAGTGAGCAGCTTTGCCCTGCTGTTTTCTGCCATCCTGGTGTTGTGCCTCACCATGTCTAGAACCAACAGACTGAAAATATTAGCAAAAGTAGAGCCTCCGGAGTCTCAGGTATTTAGTCACAGCAATAAACTTGTATAGATGAGAACCCCTTCCTCTTTCAATGAGCTTAGCTCAGAACTTACAGAGCTTGAGCAGTAGTATCAGGAAAATAACAGAGGAAAGAGCATCCTCATTATCCTCAGGAAGTCTGCACAGGTTCACTTGAAGGCTTATGAGTGACTGTGACATATGTTGAAATAGTAAGAGTAATTCTTAGGTTCTAGAGACCTGGCTTCTAATTCTTCCACTGCTGTAACCATAGACTAACATCTCACTTCCACTGGTCTCTAATCCCTTTAAATGTAAAATAACTTGGCAATGCAATCATTCCATGACTTTATGACTAGAGAATAAGGTCAGTTTTGGATGACCAGGTGCCAGTCAACTTGTTGTGA
Organism: Peromyscus melanophrys; assembly: GCA_902168415.1. NCBI lineage: Eukaryota > Metazoa > Chordata > Mammalia > Rodentia > Cricetidae > Peromyscus > Peromyscus melanophrys. The sequence continues at coordinate 11,926 of CABHPR010157514.1, read as the reverse complement.
CCAATTGCCATGCCAATGCAACTAAATAAACAGCCTGTTTGGGTACCTCCTCATCACAGTCTCAGCAACCTAGAGATTCGAAAACAGACATCTAAATTCTCCTTTCTCTGTATGAAATAGCGGCCAGAGGAACAGGTGTGCAGGTCTAGCTTAATCGTAAGTAGCTATAAATTTGAGTGTCAGTAGAGGAACTGGCTTTGAAAAAAAAAAAAAAAGAAAAAGAAAAAAGTCAAAAGAACAACTTATTCCTCATTTGGTATAAAATGAAAATATCTATTCCCTCCAGAATGTGAAGGCATTTGGTTTCTTAAAGCTGCTTTAAAAGAAATATGTTCATTTGGGGGATACTTAAGCTTACTGTTTTTCATAAAAGTGCTATTTCTTAAGAGTATCTAAATCCTCTAATCTGTGGAGTGAATTCATTTTGCTAACATTTGAAACACTCACTGCACCCCAGACACAGGTAAGCACTGGGAAAACAAGCCATAGAACACACAACCCATGTTATTTAAAAACTCATAATTATTCCTTTAATTTACAACTACGTTCTGGAATCCCACTGTGTGTTAGAAACAGAGAAGGTCATTGGAGAAACAAGAGTAAAGCAGGAGTAAGCCAGGACCATTCTCTGCCTTCAAGCAGCTTCCACACTAGGGGACAGGAGAGTGGACAAAAATGGGCTGTTCTGTTGCCATACAGGGACAGGTTTATACATGCCAGAACTGATATTAAGAGGTAACCAACACCGGTAGAAGGGAGCTCCCATCCACGCTGGCCTGGATGTCTGTGACTACACAGGCCAGCAAGCCTAGCAGTGAGCCATGCTGAACACAAATGTACCTTATGCTCTGTGCAAAGCAGATGTGGCCCTCCTTCACTGCAGTGGGGACTTAAGGTGGCAATGGGCACGATTTCCATCTGAGTGTGACGGGATCTTTGGTTTGATCACCAAAAATTTACATAGAAGAGTGAGTTCCTAGCACAGAGTATACCCTCAATAAATTTTAGATGAATAAGTTAACCATCAAGATCTCCAATCACTGGTCTTTAAAATGGACTTCTGCACTCCCTACACTATCCATTAAAAAAAAAAAAAAAGGTTTTACCTTCACAGCTTGGACTACTAATGAGAACCATTTAAAAAAAAAATATGCCAGAAAACAGATATGTGTCTGTAATTTTTTTTTCCTTTTAACTAAAAGAGACTTTTCCAAGGCTCTAATGGCAGATGTTTCTCCAAGCATGACAATCAAGCTGGGCTGCCACAGTGGCTATGGAGAGTCTCCTTTCTCTCTAGAACAGCCAGGGTCTACAAAAAGCAACAGGCTAATTGAATGCCTGGCCCAGCCCTAATTGCAGTGTTTGGTCTCTCTCAACCATGGAGCAGAGCTCTGAAGGCCAATTTGCAGGCTGCTGCTTGGGGTCAGGTGTGAGGCTTTTCTGCCAGGAGCAGTGCTCAGAAATAATTTGGGACCTGACTCCGTTCTGATTCTATCCTGATTCTCTGTCTGCCATGATGCCAGCCCTGTGCAGAGGGCTCTGAGGGGAGCTGCTAACAAGCCCCTCTAACTGCAGGAGCTCCATCCCCTTCAGTCCACTGTTATCCTGTGCTTTCTTTCCAGTGTCTTGGGGTCCTCGAAGCAGCAGCAGCATGACAGAATCCAGGGAAAGGGTAGAGGTTTCTGTGAGCATGTGTGGAGAAAGCAACCAGGGCTTGGAGTTTCCAAGTATGAGAAAGGATGAAATGGATCCGGCAATCAGCAGGAGCCTAGCCTGGCTGGATTCCTGCAACTCACATAGAGGCCAAGAACATAATGTCAGATACTGCCACTTCTTTTTATAGCTATATAAATTTTTTATTTTATTTTTAATTCATTTTAGTTATCCAGCATGTGTTTACACATCCATTTAATAATTGATTTTGATACCATTGCTTTTCCAAAGAGATAAAAACAAAACAGATATTCAGATACTTCCAACGTGCTATGGAATAATCCTTGTACACTGTAAAGATTTGTCAGTCAAATTGGTTTAATTGATTGGCTGGCAGCCAGGCAGGAATTACAGGTGGGACAACCAAACTAGGAGAATGATGGGAAGAAGAAGGCTGGAGTCAGGAGAGGCCAGCCAGTTGCCAAGAAAGCAAAACACGTACAAAATGAGGTAACAATTCATGAGCCACTTGGCAAAGCATAGATAAGAAATATGGTTTAATTTAAAGAGTTAGTTAGTAACAAGCCTGAGCTATTGGCAGAACATTTCTAAATTATATTAAGTCTCCTAGTCAGTTATTTGGGAAGTGACTGCCGGTTATCTGAGAACAGAAGGTCAGGACAGGAACACTCTGCCTACACCAACATCTGTAGAATGCTATAGAATCCAGCTTCTGTTCAGTAACTGTAGAAATGCCTGCTGCAAGGCTGCTTATTAGTCATAGGTAATGATAAAGACTAATGGGCACTGTGGTTTTCAGAGTTTGCAAGGCACTGTCTCACACATGGTCTTATTTCATTCTCATAGCAGCCCTAAGAAGTAAAGAATCATTATCATTATCATCTCTACTTGCAGGCACTAAGATTGATAATTAAAAAATGGGACCTCATGAAACTGAAAAGCTTCTGTAAGGCAAAGGACATGATCATTAGGACAAAATGGCAGCCTACAGACTGGGAAAAAAAATTTCAACAACTCCACATCCAATAGGGGACTAGAATCCAAAATATATGAAGAACTCAAGAAACTAGACAGCAACAAACCAAATAATCCAATTTAAAAATGGGGTCCAGATCAAAAAAGAGAATTCTCAATAGAGGAATCTCAAATGGCTGAGAAACACATAAAGAAATGTTCAACATCCTTAGCCATCAGGGAAAGGCAAATCAAAACTACTTTGAGATTCCATCTTAACACCTTCCAGAATGGCTAATATCAAAAACACAAGTGACAGCTCATACTGGTGAGGGTGTGGAGCAAAGAGAGCACTCTTCGATTGCTGGTGGGGGTGAAAACTTGTACAACCACTGTGGAAACCAATAGGCAGTTCCTCAGAAAAATTGGGAACTGATATACCACAAAATCCAACTATACCATTCTTGGACATTTACTCAAAGGATGCTCAATCATATCACAAGGACACTTGCTCAACTATGTTCATAGCAGCTTTATTTATAGTAGCCAGAAACTGGAAACAACCCACATGTCCCTCAACCGAAGAATGAATTTTTAAAATGTGGTATATTTACACAATGGAGTATTAGTCACCTATTAGGGGAAAAAAATGACACCATGACATTTACAGGCAAATGAATGGAACTAGAAAAAAATCATCCTCAGTGACATAGCCCAGACCCAGAAAGACAAATGTGATAAATACTCACTTATAAGTGGTTATTTGCTGTAAAGTAAAGGATAATCTTGATACAATCCACAGACCCTGAGAGGCTAAGTAATAAGGAGGGCTCATGGAGGGACACATGGATCTCCTTGGAAAGGGGAAGTAGAATAGATTTTATGGATGGACTGGGGACAGATGGGTTGGGAACAGGAGGATTCAGGTTGAGGAGTAAGGAGTGGAAGGAGAGAGTATAGGGGGAGATGACTGGAATAGATGGGCATTTATGGGACAATGTGGAAACCTAGTGCAGTAGAAACTTCATGAACTCTATGAAGGTGACCCTAGTGAGGAGTCCTAGTGATGGAGGGTATGGGGCCTGAACCATCCATCTTCTGTAACCAGGCCAGGCTTCCAGTGGCGGGACTGGGACAACAACCCAGCCACAAAACCGTCAACCCACCTGTCCTGCTTGCAAGATGTGATGGGGAAATGGTGGCTCAGAGCTCACATGTGTGTGTGATCAACCAATGACTGCTCTAACTTGAGGCCCAAACCATAAGAGGGATGCCCATGCCTAGGAACTGGAAGCTGGATGGCTCTAACTAGGGTAGAACCAAACATGACTGACAAGAAAAAACAAAAGTCAATGAAACGATTCTTATTCTGCTATACTCATAAATCAGTGCCTAGCCCAATCATCATCAAAGAGGCTTCCTCTAACAACTGATGGGAGCAGATGCAGAGACCCACAGCCAAACACTAGGAGGGGATTAGGGAGCCCCACAGGAGAGGTGAAAGAAGTATTGAAGTTGAGGAAAGAAAAATGCTAACCGTAAAAAAAAAAAAAAAAAAAAAAAAAAGGATTGAAGGAGTCAAAGGAGTAGTCAAGAACACCAGGAGAAAATGGCCCAGAATCAACTGAGCAGGGATCATAAGGGCTCACAGAGACTGAAGCAGCAATCATGGAGCCTGCGTGAGTCTGCACCAGGCCGTCTGCATAGATGCTGTTGTTGTTCAGCTTGGGGTTTTGCAGGACTCCTAACAGTAAAAGTGGAGGTGTCTCTGATGCTTTTGCTTAGTCGTGGGACTGTTTTCCACTTATTGGGTTGCCTTGTCTAGTCTTGATATGAGAGAGTTTACACCTAGTCTCATTGCATCTTGTTATGCCATGTTCAGTTGGTATCACTGGGGGGCCTGCTCTTTTCTGAAGGGACATGGAGGAGCAATAGATCTAAAATTCTCCCATGAATGACATCCATCAGCTTCTTCAGGCAAGGTGTGTTAGGAGTGTGTCACAATGATTTTTCAAATTGGTAGCTGCTAACCTGAAGACAAAGAGAGATAAGAAGAGAGGCATCAATTGACGCCAAGGGCATCTAATTTGCAATCAGAGGCTTAGGCTAAATGGCAGGGCTTACCTAATGACTTTGGGCACATCACTGAAGTGCTCCTGCCCTGTGTGTATTGTCAGTTCTTCGGTCCTACAAAGCTCCTAGCCAGATGCTGGAGAGAGAGAGAAACCTCCACCTGGAGAGAGACATGCTCCCTGCACTCAAAGCTGAAGATATTTGTGACAGCCCTGAGCAAGGCTGCCAAGGGTGTCTAGGAAGGGATGTGAGGAGTGTGCAAGGCCCCTCCTCTTCATAAAGAGAATGGAAGACTTGTGCTATAGGAAAAAAGACAATTAATCAGGAACTAGAGAATCCACGTAATAGTTTTAGATACATGGAAATTTTAGTTTTAAAAAAATAAATTAGAAATTTCCAGAAAAGTAAGAAATGTAGAAATTTGGCGGAGGGGTTGTTTGTTCATTTCCCTGGTTTGGTTTGTATTTTGGTTTTGGTTTTAGTTTTTATGTGCTCAGGTGTGAGCCCAGGACCTTACACAGCAAGTCCTCTTTTGAGTTATGTCCTTAGTCCTCTTTTCACACATTAAATTTTTAGACAGTGTCAGTGATTTACCTGGGATGTCCTGTCTTGAACTCAATATGCAGCCGAGGCTGACCTCAGACTTGTGTTCCACACCCTCCTCAGCCCCCAAGTAGCTAGTATTGCAGGCCAGTGCACCAACCTAGAATTTGTTTGTCTTAATGGAGAGGATCATTTTGGGGTAATACCAAGTGGTAGCTTTGTTCAAGAAATAAACAGTTGGCTTTCTAGATCCAAGTGTTTTTACATCCATAGATTCAAACATCCATGAATAAAAATATTAGGAAAAAATGTGTCTGCCCCGAACCCAGGCAGACTGTTTCTTGTCATTATTCCCTCTTATCTATTCACACGGAGTTTACACTGCATCAGATGTTATAAGTAACCTAGGGATGATTTGGCACACCTGGGGGGATATTCATGGGTTCTGTGCAAATACCACATCATTTTATATAAGTGACTTGAACATTCTTGGATTTTAGTATCTGCAAGGATTCCTGAGGGATGATTGTTTGATTTAAGCATGTTGTTAAGTTGAGGGATGAATACGGACGGATACATTTGAAGGCAGGGATTCCTGTTTAAGGAAAAAAGTAAAAAGCCCAAGAGTAAAAGCCAGAGGTGCAGCCTAACTTACTCCTCAACGCATCTGGGACTAGAAGAAAATGCTCTCTCCATCCTTCAAGTGGCCTCTCTGTAAGCAGATTCATTCTTTTCAAAGAAGTGGTCCTGCGGAAGCAGGGCTTAAGAGCCTGGAGTACCCCTGCTCACCCTGTATCTTCCCAGGAGCGTCTCACCCATGTCCCAGATACTTGGTGGAACACAGTTTGAATTTTTTCACAAATACCCAAAATGGGTTCTGTGTTGGTAAAAAATATCTTCAAAGTTTGTTTAACACTTCTTTTCTCTAATCTTATTTTTAAATAATAGTATATTCTCTGAAATAAAAATCACTAATAGCTATTTGGGAGTCTTTGCATTTTAGAAATGTATAGGAATTTATAGGTGATCAGACATTTAGTTGAAATTCTCAAGAAGCATAAATCTCTCATAAAAAAAAGTTTAAGTCTAGCAATAATTAAATTGAGGTGTCTATATTGCTGTGGATATCACTCTGTATAAATAAACACTGATTGGCCAATAGCCAGACAGGAAGTATGGGCGGGACTAATAGAGGAGAATTAAGGAAACAGGAAGGAAGAAGGGAGAGACTGCCTGGATCCACAGCGAGGACAAGGAAGATGTAAAGTACCGGTAAGCCGCAAGCCACGTGGCAAAGTAAAGATTAATAGAAATGGGCTAAATATAAGAGTAAGAGCTAGACAATGATAGGCCTGAGCTAATGGCCAAGCAGTTTAAATAATGTAAGAGTCTGCGTGTTTATTTTATAAGTGGGTTCCGGGACTGGCGGGACTTGGAGGGAGCTGGAGAGATATTCTCCAGCTACACTATATAATACCACATCTTTGGCCATTAAATAAGTGGTGACAGGCATATGTGTTGGCTAGTTTTATGTTAACTTGACACAAACCAGAGTCCTTTGGAAAGAAAAATCACAACTGAGAAAATGCTTTGATAATATTGCCCTATAGACAAGCCTGCAGGGGCTCCTCTTATCAGTGATTGATGTGGGAGGGCCTAGTGGGTGGTGCCTCCCCAGGGCAGATGGCCCTGGGATACATAGAAATGCAAACTGAGCAAGCCATGGGGAGCAAGCAGTGTTCCTCCATAGCTTCTGCTTCAGTTCTGCTTCAAGGTTCCTGCCTTGAATTGTTGCCCTGACTTCCCTTCATGAAGGACTATGATGGTGACGTGTGGGCTGAAATAAATGCCATTTCCTCCTGCAGATGTTTGTGTGTTCTTTTAGTTTTTGTCATGGTGTTCATCACAGAAATAGAAGCCTAACTGAGATGGTATCTATGATTTTTTAAAAAATCAACATTTAAATGAGGAAAGAAAATTAAAGCTACACTTCATGGCATTAGCCAATGTGGCAATTAATGTGTCAAGCTGACTGTCCTTTGGGTCCCCATATATGAGATTCAACATTAATTTTTATGTTTCCAGAAGAGGTTAACATTTGAATTGGTAGAATGAACAAAACTGGCAGTTCTTGCCACCATGGAGATCTGATGAATGCCTAAACAGAAAAACAGGGAAGAGGCTGGACCTGCCCTGTGACTGCTGGACCTGGCAAATGGGCTCGTCTTGCTCTACTCTTTTTAATTTTTTTTTATTTAAGAAAATTTTTTATTCATTTTACATACCAACCACAGATATCTCTCTCATCCCTCCTCCCACCCCACCCCCCAGCCTTACTCACCTCCCATCCCCTCCTCCAAAAGGGTAAGGGCTCCCATGGGGAGTCAGCAAAGCCTGACACATTCAGTTGAGGCAGGACCAAGGTCCTCTCCACTGCATCAAGGCTTACTTGCTCTACTATTGATCCTTTTGAAACTAGATGAACTCCAGGCTGTAAAACCTCTTGAGCTTTTCACTCAATACATATAAGAGAATGAACTGTGAGATCAAACTTGATGAAGAAAGATGGATTTATTAGTTTGGCTAAAAAATGGAAGAAAAGGTAAAAAAGATTCTATGATGGTTTGAAAGAAAATGGCCCCCAAAGGGAGTGGCACTATTAGAGGGTGTGGCCTTGTTGGAGGAAGTGTGTCACTATGGGATGGGCTTTGAGGTCTCTTTTACTCAAGCTTCCCACCGTGTGACTCTCAGTCAACTTCCTGTTGCCTGCAAGATGTACGACTCTCAGCTATTCCTCCAGTACCACATCTGCCTGCATGCCATTATGGTGCCCATCATGATGATAATGGACAGAACTTCTGAAACTATGAGTCAGTCCAATTAAATGGTTTACTTTTTAAGAGTTTCCATGGCCATGTTGTCTTTTCACAGCAATAGGAAACCCAAACTAAGATAGAAGTCTAATTTCACTCCACTATGCCTGTGGCAGTCTTATAATTTACAGAAAAACTAGAGACAAAAGCAAGAAGATGAGTAGATTGAGCTATGAGGCAGCTCATCAGTTCTTTACTGGGACAGGGCAACACCACCCAAATCTGTCCCTGGCTTTTGTTCATTTTCAACAGCAGATCATGGAACTTCTTAGCCTCTATAACCATATGAGCCAATATCTTATCAATGTAAAAACACAAGATCTTACCACAGAGAATAAAAAATATGTTATTCTGGAGCCCGGGAATGGAAAGAAGTTTCAGTCAGTAAATTGCTTGCTGCTCAAGCATGAATACCTGAGTTTATCCCCAGCATTCACCTAAAAGCCAGACACAGTGACAGTAATCATGGTACTGGTGAGACAGAGAAAGGAAGATCTTTGGTCTTTGGTCAGGAAATCTAAGCAAATTTGCGGGCTCCTGGTTTGGTGAGAGATGCTATCTTAAAAAATAAAGTAGGCAGCAATTGAGAAACATTCTCTTTCTCTCTCTCTCTCTCTCTCTCTCTCTCTCTCTCTCTCTCTCTCTCTCTCTCTCTCTCTCTCTCTCTCTCTCTCTCTCTCAGCAGTCATTGATGTCCTCTTGGGAACTGCCTGTTCAGATCATTAGCCCATTTATAGATTAGCAGATGTGTCTTGTTTCTTCTCTCACAGGGATGCCATATATGGCTGTCACTGTGTTCATATTTTAGAATCCCCCTAATCTATAAGAATCCAGATCACTTCTTCACTTCATCAACAGAGGAAGGACATACAGATCTGGTGGACTAAAAGTAATTAGATACCATAGAGGAGGACTCACAGCCTGCTGACCAATGACGAACTTATATGAACTTAAGATCAAACTTTTATACTCTAGGCAAGAGAAGTGCAGCAGTTAGAGAGCTCCAGGGGCCCGTGTCCAAAATCCAGTCCTTTCACTCACTCTGTCTCCCACATCAAAGACCACCGAGGCATCTTAACCACACATAAACGTGGTTTCCTTGCCTATAAAACTGAAGTCTGGGAGAATACTATCTATCTTGGTTTATGTGTTCAGGAGGAATGTACGCTGGAGGATTGGGGGCTCAGTGGCAGAGCACTAGCGTAGCAAGTGTGTGAGAAGCCCTATGTTTGATTCCCAGAACAGAGAGAGAGAGAGAGAGAGAGAGAGAGAGAGTTGAGGGAGGACAAAGAAAGAGAAAGGATGATAGACAAGGGTAAGACAAAATATACGTAAAGTTCTTGCATAGAGCCAAGCACATATCAGAAACTCTAAAATGATAATAGTCTTATTACATAAAACAAAACTAAATATTACAATTTTTCCCTTACAATAAGCAGTGGAAAGACTGAGACAAGAACAAGCAAGGAGGCAGGTCAGGATCTTTCAGGGCAAAACCCTCCTTGTCCAAAACATGCTCAGTCTAACTCTCCTATATGACTCTGTGGTTATGGTGGCCAGAGGCTGCAGATGTTGCTACCTAACATGAATTGAGAGCTCTTTATGCTAGAAGGATTTCTTGTACTATAAGCCTACCTCCCCCAGGTAGATAGAAGTCAGAATTTACTTAATAACTTCCTTGTAACTAAGGACATAGGACCTCATCTTCCCCAGTTACATACTTTCACTTGAATTTGCAGAAGAAAGTAGTCACCATATGAAATCTGTTCTCCACTGTTGCACAGAGAGTGAATCCCAGAAGTAAGACAGTCATCCGGACTGTGTGAATAACATCTCACATTGAGCACCTTGATAAAACTGTGTAGTTGATGCCTGATAATGGTGGTTGGAAGGATTTCAGTCTTTCCTAGAGTTGCTAGTGGTGACATTTAGGCATCCATCCTGGCTGCATGGGCTCTGTGCCTAATTTTCCTGCCCTCTATAATGCTATGAATTATCTAATACATTGGCATGTTTATTCTGTTATTTAGCTACTACAGCGGAGTCTGTTATTTGTAGTTGAAAATACTGCCAGTTCCCTGCACACAAAATCCTCACTCCATCAGTGTTCAGAAATCTAGAGCTTGGAAAATACTTGTGGGGCAAGTGAATGTTCATAAGAATATGCACAAAAAGGAACAAAAGGAGTTTAATGTGTTCAAAGAACCAGAGTTGCAAAATTATAATGCATTACTTAAAAGTGCTCCATTTTGGAAAATGGCCAATACAAAATTTAGAAAGGACAAACTTTTTTGCTCAAGATGAAATCTGTTCTTTCCTTTAGCAAGGGTTATTTCATCAAACTGACTTCAATTTTCCAGAATATGATTAATCAAGTTCCACATATTTGTGAATCTTATTCACAAAACCTGCATTTAAATGCCACCATGTTAGGCCAGAGGGTATTATCAACTATTTACAGCTTACACTATAAGTCATAGAATAAACAGGGTGGGTGGAAAAGTGTCTCTTGTTAAAAGCACAATAAAATAAAATAATTGACTTCTATCCACTAACTATTATTGTTTAAAGTAATAGTCACTGAAATATCCATTATTTTATCAATGAATAGTTATTTTTGGGGGACTATATACTTGATACAATGTTAGGTATCAAGAATCATAATAGTTAATAATACATTGTCTGCTAGTGGTTTCAATAAATTTAACCCTCAAGATATTATCTCTGAATATGGTTATCAACCAGTGTCAAATACAGTCATCTAGCTCCTTAGGACCTCAATAAAACTGGCTCAAAATTTCAACATTCTCCAAGGATACCCTCTTTTTTGAATGACAACTACTTTCTTACTAAGAAACTTTCTTCTGCAAAACCATAGGCTGGTAGAGGAGCTAGCAAGATGGTTCAGCTGTTAAGAGTGTTTACTGCTCTTCCAGAGGATGCTAGCTCTGTTCCCAGCATCCACATGGGTGCCGGTCACAACTGATGCCTTCTTCTAGCCGCCTTCAGCACTTTCGCACCTGCCCCTACATAATTAAAATACACATAATTAAAAATAGTGAGTCTTCAAAAGATAGGCAGTCAGAAATGTTACTGTCTGTAACCCAAATGTTATGAATGAAACTTTTGCTCTTACTTCAGGGTTTTGGATGGGACTATTTGGTCCCAATGTTAAAGATATGAGAATGCAATGCTGAGATCGAGTGTTGCCATTCCATCCCAGAAATTCTAGGGAACAGTGTTTAAGTGGTTAAGGCTGACAATTGAATTCACTTCTTTTTCTTTTTCTTTTTTTTTTTTTTTTTACGTTTACAGAGCTAAGGTCCTTGTTCGTTCCCTTGTTGACTAAGATACAGCAGGTGTCTATTCTTGGAAACTTCTCACACAGTATCATACTCTTCTTACCTAGAGGACTGAAATCACTGTGACAAAGAGAAGCAGCCTGGACTTAGAATTCACATGCTGGCATTCCAATAAAACTTTATATTTGCAGTATTTTACATCTTAGTATTAGTATTTTAGTAATGACCAACTTTGAGTCCAATTTGTGCCCAGACCTGAAGTTAACCTCTTACACAGAGTCCCACTGTGATTTGAGACATTAGAATTGGCTTCAATGGAACATTCTGGTAACTCTATCTTTCTCCAAAATCCTAGAATAACCACACTGCTTCCTGTTTGATAAAATGCCTCATACCCCCTCTAGTGCATATTCCCCCTCATTGCAATGAGTCGACCAGCTAGGAGCTTGCTGGTCCACCAATGTCTTTGAAACCAGAACTTTCTCAGTGACAGACCCTGGTCTCAAA
>CABHPR010157513.1:0-27927 GCA_902168415.1 Peromyscus melanophrys | reverse complement strand
CCATGCTGCTTCTGGGGAGATGCTGATCTGGGTGATCTGCAATGTCAACTAGGGCTATGGTGACATCTGGGCCCAGGCTGTAGCCAGGGACCATGTCTTGGGTCAGTGGTCCAACCACTCTGGGGTTTATATTGATTTATGTGGCCTGTATTGCCACCAAAGGCTACACAGATATCAGAGGTCTGGGCTACCACCAAGGGCCATTTTAGTGCCCAAGAACTGAGCCTCTGATTGGGCCATACAGATCTGAGTAACCCTTGCTGCCACCCTGGGCCATGGTGTTGTCTGGACCTGGGCTGCTGCTAAGGGTCATGTCTGGACCTGTGGCCCTGCTGCAGCCACACTCTGAGTTGATGTCCATGGCTCCTGTTATCATTGATAGCAGTGAGGATAGGCTTGCACACAATTGACCCGGCCCCTTCTCAGCTACAGCACTAGGGAGAACTAGCCCTGGTCCTGACTGACTGCAGCACTCAGGAGAGTGAGCCTTGTACCTCTACAGGGTATAGAGTAGAGCAGTCCCTGCTGGTGAGGGTGTGGGAGATCTGGTCCTGAAGATGTCAGAGTGGGAGAGCTACCCTCATGGTCTGTCACATGATGGCATGGGGAAGGGAGAGATTCCCACCTGCCCCTCATCACTCACCTCTCACCACCCACTGCAGGCAAGAAAAGCTGGTCCTGGGGTCACGAGAGTGGGAGAGCTGATCCTGCCCCTCATCAGAGACAGCATTTGGGTGAGTGGGCCCTGTACCTAGCCCTGGCAGCACAAGAGAGCTGACCTTGTTGGTGGGTGCAGGTGAGCTGGTCTGGAGGGCATAGGAGCAAGAGCAGTGACCCTCCCCCATATGCCTTGTGGTGGCCTGTGTGAGGAAAATGCCTCCCCGGCCCCCCCCCGCCCCCCCCCGTTTCCCCTTGCCACCCGTGGCAGGTGAGAGATCTGTCCCCAGGGTCATGAGAGTAGGAACCCGGGCCTGCCATTCACCAGCTGCAGCACACAGGAGAGCAGGTCTTGCACCTTGCCAGGGCAGCACACTAGAGCTGACTCTGTTGGCAGGGTTGCAGAGGTGAGCCAGGCCTGTGGACATGAGAGCAGGAGAGCTGCCCTGCCCCTTCCTGCTGAGAGCTGCTGGTAGCAATGGCTTTACCTGAGGCCATGGGTGTATACAGCAGGTAAAAACTAGTATTCAGCAGGTTGATCCACCAGATGCAGTGAACACTTACAAGTAAAGGTGTATGGACTGAAGGGTGAATTGTGTGACTCACTGGGCCAGACAACAGCTTTTAAATTGATATGCTTTTGGGGTTTTTTTTTCTGTTTTGATTTTTGCTTTGCTTTTAATTTTGAGGGGTTTTTTTGGGGGGAGTATTGCAAAGTCAGAGGGCAGAAGTGAGGGGGTGAGGAGATGAGTGGGATTGGGATACATGATGTGAAATCCACTAAGAATCAACAGAAAGTTTTTTAAAAAAATGCAAAAAGAAATAGAGATAAATTTCATTACTGAAGTAGCAAAAAGGGAGTCTGGGGAAAAGAAAAAAGAAGCAAGATCAGAGAGAAAGGAAAGGAGGCCCAAGAATGAGAAACAAAATCAAGGAACAACATACTAGAAATCTGAAGTATGTGATGTGAATGGAAAGAAGACTATTGGGGGCAGAAGTGTAAGAGTTGGGGAGGCGTTGGAGAGATAATTGGGGGGGAGGGTCAAGCAAAATATGTATAAAAATGACATAGTGAAACATGTTACTTTCTAGCCTAATTAAAAACAAACAAAAACAACACACTCAGAGGAGGAGGAAGAAAGAAGAAGTGGGGTGGGCAGGAGGATGAGACAGATGAAAATCTGAAGCAAAACCATGAAAGAATAAATAAAATTAATTCTCCTGACTTAGGAAGAGACAAATATTTCCTAAGGCCTTATTTCAAGGATCCACCAGATCCTTGAATTCGAGGAGAAGAGAGTGCAGTGATGTGACTTGTTCCAGTTGAGACCCAGTCAAGCAGATGAAGGTAAATATCCATCAGAAGAACAAGGTAGACAGAACATCAGAAGAGCAAGGTAGACAGCCATCATATCAAGGTGGATGGGCCATCAGAAGAGCAAGGTAGATGGGAAACAGAAGAGCAAGTTAGATGGGCCATAAGAAGAGCAAGGTAGACTGAGTATCAGAAAAGCAAAGTTGACGGGCATCAGAAGAGTGAGTCCCAGCCTGAGCCACCAGCTGAGCTAAGACAATGTCTGAAGCACTACAGGGCTGACTTCAGGTCACTGAGACTGTGTATGTGCTTATGTGGGGGGCTGTTAAGTAATGACAGTGTGAGCTACGTGTGATCTAACCAGCTAAACCTATCTTCTGACTGGCTGAGTTTCTCCTTACATCAGAGGAACCCTCTCAGTGCGTGTGTGTGTGTGCGCGCGCGTGCGTGCGTGCGTGCGTGCGTGTGTGTGTGTGTGTGTGTGTGTGTGTGTGTGTATGTGTGTATGTGTGTGTGTGTGTGTGTGTGCGTGCCTGCCTAAAGCAGGAACTAGTGTAGCATCAATCATATTCAGTTACACATTAACTGTCTCTTGTTTGAGAAAATGGGCACAGCATATTTGGATAATGAATTTGAGAATACACAGCACCTGTTCTTGACTGAATAGATAAAAACATATTTTTAATCATTTTTGTTTGAAGGCCCTGACTTAAGATACGTAGAAGACAAACAAAATAACAGCGACTGTGAAAATATTGTATTTAAAAGAATGTATTCATAATGTGTGCACTTATTTCTCTAGCCCTTTGCTCATATTATTGATTAGAAACCTTTTTTGTTTTGCCCTAAAATAAGAAAATGTGGCATGGGAATATTTTTTCATGAAGCTACAAATTATTGAGTTCAAACTGTTAGAAAGCTTCACCATGTGTCTTATGCCCTCATTTCTGACTTACTTTGATAGTGAGGGAAGACCCCTCAATGTTGGTGGTATTGATGGAGAACTCCACCAGGCCATGCTGATCAGAGGTAGTGACATTGGTGTAGTCAAGTTCATGTGCTTTGATGAAGACTTGCTCATTTGGCATGAGAGCTCCTTTGATATCCACTAGGCGGACCTAAATTGAACAAGGAAGAAAAGTATAGTGTAGGTATGATGATATCATACAGAATAGAAGAGAATAACTTGTTTCAGTATTATATAAATATCACAAAAGATGATACCAACTAATTCACTATGCATAAAACATTTTACAAACATCCAACACTTTGAGATCTATCTACACCAGTGCTGTGCTGTGAAAGCCAGAGGCTGAAGGTGCCATAGTCCTAATATGACTCCATAAAAGATGCTTCATACTTAGCTGCTATTCACAAGAAATCAACGAAGAATTCATTGTGTGAACTAAGGGAGGTGGATGCACTGATACAGGCACAATAAAATCTAGTGAGGACACTGAGGCTAATGGAGAGTGGGGTTGGTTATGAATATGGAGCTTATCTTGCTTCATTGTTGAAACACAGTGACACTTTGGCATTTAAGGTTTTCAAGAACAGTAGTTATAATAAAAATTTTGTTCCACATGCATTAGGTTTGAGGTTTCTTGATAACTTGTAACATTGTAACTTGGTAACATAGTCTGCCACTATGCTAAATTCTTGTACTGGAACCACTGATATCAGACAAGTTTAACACTGAGCAGAATGGCCTAGGTTGAGGTATCACAATACAGCCCAACCATCTATGAATCAAAAAGTACTTTACTTTCACTACAAATGGAATCCCACGTTTAAAGTGTGAATCAGCTTTCACAAATATGAGTTTGGTTGTGGTTCTCTCAATTTTAGTTGTCCCAGATCCCGTGAACTTGAATCCTGGAAAAGAAATTAGCAACAACATGAAAGCCCAAGACAGTTAGTGAAGAATTGCTTGTTTTCTACATCCTTTTTCTGTACTGTTCAAACCACCATTGACATGAACAGGTGTGAATTTTCACAGCATCTTTTTCTATATTCTCAGGTTACTCACGTACCTGTCCCTTCTTCTATAACCATCGCATTCACAATGACATGCTGGGCTTCATGTCTTTTTCTTAAAGGAAACACAGGGATGTTTTCTTCTTGTGTGGTGCAGCCATTGTTGTCTAGCTGTTATGCAGGATAAAAATAAGGTAACATGGCACACTGTTCAGATTGACAGTCGACTCAAACCCACACATGAGAACTTCTTTGAGAAAAATGAGTGCTTAGTGCAGTACAGCATGAAATTCTAGTCATAATTATGGTCTTGGCTCACCAATGAGCTGTGTGCCATGATCATGAACCAGTCACAAAGTTGTCTTGGCTTAGTCATCTATAAAAATAATGATTATCTTTATAGACACATAAGGAGTATTAAGTAAATTCACAACAATAATGTAATCAGAACACTTACTTGCGTGCCACTCAGACTTAATAATCACTTTGCATTATTTAAAATATCAACCACAGGCTTGGATGTAGCACAATGGTACATTTTACTAGCAGACATGAAACTGTCGGCTTGATACCTAGTTCAAGTAAATGGATGAAGTGAAATCTATTTCCAGAGTGTAATGGGGCTTTAGGAGCTACCTCTGTGTGGTTCTGTGAGCGAGAAAAGTCTTCATAAGAAAGAACTGACATTATTCTGAAATGTGAAAGAGAAGAGTCACCAGAATCACATTACTTTGTTCTTAATTCAGTTTTAACTTCACAGCTTACTTTACACTGTTTGCCATTCTCTTTTGTACCCTGATGGCTGGCATCGTAGTGTGCTTTATTTTATTTAAATTGTGTTGCTCTATCATCTTTGGTTTTCTGGTGTTATTGCATTTTGTTTTATTTTATCTCTGAATGCGAGAGGTGAATGAGCTGTCAAGTGAAAACTGCTTCCTAAGAAGAACCTCAAATAAAACTGGAGGAGAGATCTATGGTAAGAGATGTGTAGTTCACAATGTAGAAACACAGGAAACATGACACAAGGCAGTGTGAGAACCACAAAAGGATACGACTCCTCACTATACACCCCAGAATTCTGAAACTGTGGTGATGCTGGACAAATAATCTAATTGTCTAGTTTTGGAAATGGCTAGTGACCTCAAAGAGGATTCAAACAAGTAGATGATGGTATTAATGTTATCAATTCAGGACAAGAATGAGAAAGTCAGTAACAGATGACACGGTTAAGAAAAGATAAATAGCATGTGAATTAACCAGGACATCCAGAAAAATCATAGGAAATAAATAAATATCAACAAGTAGACTTAAATATAAATGATTTTAACTCTCTTAATAAGAGACATGGGACAACTAATTAGACTACAAAAATGAAAGGATAGTGTGGTAGTTTGAATGTACTTGGCCCCCATAAGCTGATAGGGAGTGGCATTATTGGGAGGTGTGGCTTTGTTGGAGTAGGTGTGGCCTTGTTGAAGGAAGTGTGTCCACTGCCAGGAGGCAGACTTTGAATCTTTATATGATCAAGCCACAAACACTATTATTGACCACTTCCTGTTGGCTGCACTAGATGTAGAAATCTCAGCTATCTCTCTAGCACCATGTCTGCCTGCATTCTGCCAGGTCACACCATGAAGATAATGGGCTGAATCTCTGAAATGTAAGCCACCCAATTAAATGTTTTCCTTTATAGGAGTTGTAGTGATCATGGTGTCTCTCCACAGCAATAAAAACCCTAACTAAGGTAGATAGGAAAGGATAGATCAAGAAAATCCAAAGCTGATAAGAAGCAGAAGTATCAATACTTATATTTGATAAAATAGACTTCAGTCCAAAGTTAGTTACAGGAAATAAAATATCACTACCTACTAGTGAAGTGAATAAACCAAAGAAGAGTACTGATTAAACATGTCAATACATCCAATATCATGAAAGAAATAATACTAAGGAAAGCATACATAGGTCAAGATGCAATAATAATAGGGTGACTTTAGTACTACATACTCATTAATTGCCCATCTGGCCAAAAAAAATAATTTCCTGAGTGTTATATAAGAATTTCATCTGAATTTAAACATTCCATCTATAAGGAGGCTCACTAAGACTCAGGACATATACAAGACTTACAAGGCTCAGGAATCAAAGACTCACAAGTCTCAGGAAGTTCCTAAAACTGATAGGATTATAAGGTGACAAATAGGCTAAAAGAATTCATGTCCACCAAACCAGCCATACAGGGAATAACAGAAACAATACTTTGGACTGAGGAGGAGAATAAGCATAGTAAGAAGCTACAGAAAGAAAAAATAAAGCTATAGTTATAGAAACATGAGAGGATTAAACAGAAATAGTAACAAAATATAAATTGACAGTAATCAACACACATCTTTCAGAGATAACTTTAAATATTAATGGCCTCAACTCTCCAATCAAAAGATACAGGATAGTTGAATGGGATACAAAATCAGTCTTTTTGTTGTTCACAAGAAATCCATTTTGTCTTCAAGGATAGGCACGACCTTACAGTGAAAGGATGGAAAAAAGTATTCAAAGCAAATGACCAGAACGCAGGCAGTCATTGATATTCTGATGTCTGGCACAATTGATTTAAAGCCAAAATTAATCAGAAGAGATAAAGAGGAACTCCTTATTCTTATCAAGGAGACAATTAACTGAGAAGACACTACAATTCCAAACATTATGAACCAAACTCTAGCACACACACCTTCATAAAAAGCATTCTACTGCACTTCAAGACACATATGAAACCAATTCAGTAATTATAGAATTACAGTTGGTTTCTGAACCCTAATTTCTCCAAAAGGGCATTTGGACAAAAAAATGAACAGAATCATCAGAATTAAAAGACATCATACATTAAATGAAGCTAATATATATCTTTAGACTATTCACCTAAAGACCAAAGAATATTTATTTTTTTGAAGTAACAAATGGAAATTTCTTTGAAAAAGACAAAATACTAGGACACAAAATATCTGAAGAAATATAATTGTTGAAATTTGAAATAACCTAGTGCGTCCTATCTGACCACAATGAAGTAATACTTAGAATCAATAACAAAAGAATTTCTAGAAATTACACAAAGTCATGGAAACTAAACAGCCCAATACTGAATAATTAATGAGTCAAAGAACAAATCAAGAAAGGAAAAATTTTAAACCCTGAAATTAAGTGAAAATGAAAACACACCACAACAAAACCTCTGAAATCCATTCAAAGCAGTCCCAAGAGGGACATTTACAAGTCTGAGTATTGATATAAGAAAGAAAAGAAATAACACAAATAAATGACTCAATGATTCAATTCAAGGATTTGGAAAAAGAAAAATCAAGTCAACACAATATTAGTAATGGGAACAAATAATAAAGAATGGAATAAAGAAATGAGTGGAACAGAAATAAAGAATACAAAGACTCAATGAGTCCAAGAGATGATTATTTAAGAAGATAAGATCAACAGACCTTTGGCCTCATCCTACAGATAGCACAGAGGTCACCTAGGGTGTTCTAAAGTACATGTGACATCTTCCATAAGGATAGGTTCTATAGACTGAGAAATAAGGCTCAAGATAAATATCTTGAAAGGAAGAGTCTGGGATAAATGTAGTAGTCTGGGAGATTCAGGTGTGTCCTGGCCCTACAGATAATACAGATCACCACAATGTTAATGATATCCAATCCCAGCTTTTTGGATGGAAAACAGGCATACCCCTCCTCCACTGAGGAGACAACCCTGCGTGTTTAACATTCCTGGTTTCCCTAATGCTTATCTGTGGGCACAAGGACCTTGTGTTCTCTACACCTCATACACTGTGGGTGAACCTACAACCTAGTACAGCCACTGCACAAGTCGGTATAGAAGACCACACAGATTACAAGGTCAAAGTACCATATGATCATCTGTCAGGAATATATAAAAGGAATCTGCGTCAGTATACCAAGACATGTGTTCACAGGCATGCTGGTCATTTATGTGACTCACAATCAAATGAGTCCATCAGCTGATGAATGGATAATCATAATTGGATCGGAGAATGTGATGGGCATGGAGAATGTCACCTTTCACAAAGAATACCAGACTCAGACATACAGCAGGGCACGGTTTCTGTCATGTGTAAGGGTAAAACAGAAACCCTGCCATGTAGATGTTGTTCCATTTGGGAAGAGGAAGGGTGTGGCAGGAGAATGGATGGAGAGAACAGGGTAGGTAGTGAAGGAGATAATCAGGTACATGATACACGTCTATGAATATACTGTAAAGAAGCCTGTTGTTTTGTACAATTTACTCACATTCTATATGTGCAAATTATATTTCAAAGAATATTTCAAAAAATAGTGTATAAATCATGAAAGTAGTGAGGGATATACAGGAAGAGAAGGGCACAAGAGTGAGGACACAAGAGAGCAGAGGCAGCAGTGGGACTAGGGAATACGGTTAAAATACATGATACTCATGTGCAAAAATGTCATAAACCTATTACTTTGTACAATGAATATATACTAAGAATATATTTGGTGGCCAAGTTTAGCTGTAAAATTGTTGAAATATACCTTTGATAACAGTGGGTCCCAGGACTATCACTTTTGTGTGGGGAGGGGGGCTGTTGCTGGGGATTGCTCATGTGCCTGGCTAGTGTTCCACCACAGAGCTACACCATGACATCCCAAGGTTCCAGAACATCCTCTTTTCAGTAACTGGGTGTGCATTTCCTCTCAGCTTTGGTATCTCCATTTCCATGTTAGTTAGCTCTCAATATTAAAAATGGAACTTTGAGCAGTTTTTACTCACCTGGTAACTGAGTGCTGTGCATACACCCTCTCTCTTCCCCCTAGAATCCTGATATTCACAGCATATATGCATGTCTACGTGTCCTGGCACAGGCTTCCCGTAGGTGTATCTGTTACAAGACAGATTCAGAGAAACCAAGGGTCATCCTAAAGCAGAGACCCACAGTCTTCCCACCCATAGTCCACACTGTCAATCTGTAACAGTAGATTGGCTCTGTGTATTTTCACAATGACAGCAAATAGGGCCCATTACTACCACTTGACACATTCTATCTAGATATATTAACAACTTAGCACTGTTAAGAACCTCTGGGAGATATGATTATCTCCCTTTTATAGTTCTGAAAAGATTAAGTGACCCAATCAGGATCCTCAGCTAGTAAATGATGGGGCTGTGATGAATGGGGACCATGGCGAAATGACTCAGAACTATTCTAACAGACCTCCTCATCTTTTGCCTTCTTCCTATCAATTTTTTAAGCATGTTTATTTTAATGACAAGCAGATGTGAGCCAGGTGTGCCTCTTCTGTTTGATTCAGGCACATTTGCAAATTCCTTCTAGCACGGTTTGACTTACTGGGGTTCTAGACTTTAATAGCAACTTCAGTTGCTGTGACACAGGATCCACATTTATCAGATACAGAAATGCTAACAGAAAAGCAAGATGTTTAAAAGTTAAACTTGGGCAGCAGTGGCTGGAACAACAGCTGGATTGGGGGCTCTTGTTTCTCTATTCTTTCTGTCAACACATAACAGGTCATCAGAATGCTGTGTTTGGTGCCTGTGTTCTCTTCACATGGGTCAGGGGATCTTTGCAGGTACCTTCCTGTCTCCAAAGGCAGGAACTCTCTACTGCCTCATACAATTGATTTTTATCGCTGGTGTCATCAGAATTGACATCATCAACACATGCAGTGAATGATCAAGCAGTAATGGATGCAGAGCCGTGGGGACGTGAGGAAGAAATGAACACCATAGGGGAAACTTTCTAGGAGGAAGGACACAACCTTAGCATTTCTACATATTCTACAATGACATGTTATCCCAGGTAGCTTTTGTGTCCATGTACATTCTGAAGGATAGAAGATTAAACACAGGTAACTCACACTCCACACACAGTCACGTTTATTTTTTCATCTTGCACAGAGATGACCTTTGGGACCTTTACTTGAACTTCAAATCTGGGAAGCACTATTGGGAGAGAGAAGAGAAATTCAGGTGGGAAATAACTTTCCTAGTTGCCTTAATGATCATCCTCTGCCAGGAAATGGTGACTTCACATTATTAAGGTTACCTCCCCACCTCCCCAGTAAAGTTAGAATGTTGAGTGGTGACAGTATGTATCAGGATATGAAAACCACAGAGGTATCTACTTAAATAAGAAAAGCCAAGTAATTTATTTCTGAAAATCCCTGAACTTTCTGGAAATTCCAGGTTGCTAGGTGGATAGCCTTAGCTAGAGTCAGATGAATCTCAGCCTTACCCATTGAACACAACCTGTTCCAAACAGATAACCAGAAACTTACAAGATCTACTTTCCCTTTTCTTTCTTTCTTTTTTTTTTTTTCTTTTTTGGTTTTTCGAGACAGGGTTTCTCTGTGTAGCTTTGCGCCTTTCCTGGAGCTCACTTGGTAGCCCAGGTTGGCCTCGAACTCACAGAGATCCGCCTGGCTCTGCCTCCCGAGTGCTGGGATTAAATACTTTTCCCTTTTCAGTCTTCCCAAGCCATACCGAATTCCTCCACGGTGAAGGAGTGCTCTGTCTTCATTCCTGATTGTTTCACGATCACTATCTTGTAGGAGCCCTGAATAGGCTCTGATGACAGGCTGAAGGACAGCTGCTTAAGCCCGTGCTCTGTGTTAATATCCCGCCACTGCATAATTCGATTCGTCTTTGGATCCTGTGAGACAGGTTGTAAATTTTCTATGTAAATAGAGTTTTAATTACATCAACACATCTAAGACCACGTGTTCACGATGGAAGCATTAGGGTAGGGAGGAATAAAGGTTAGTGAGATATAATGAAGCAATTATCCACAGTGGTGGAAGGCTGCTGACTCACAGTACTACTACAACACCCCAACATCAAGTTACTTTCAGCGGATTGATTTCTCTCTGAATATGAAACAGTTAAGTTTCTTACCTCAATATAAGCCAGAGGAAACTGAAACAGAAGAGAAAACAGTGTTAGTTTAGAATAGCGGTTCTCAACCTATGGGTCATTATCACTTTGGCAAACTTCTATACCCAAAAGTATTTACATCGAGATTCATAACAGTAACAAAATTATAGTTATGAAGTAACAATGAAAATAATTTTATGGAGACCCATCCTGAGCCTTTACAGTATGGAGTTTACAGAATTTATTGTTCAAATCAGGAATTTTTAGTTTAAAATGGGCTACTAGTTTTAAATATATCCAGCCAAAATGTTAACTTGGGGGGTGTCCTGGGCAAGCTATACATGCCACTCTACCCAAGGCCCTGGCTTCCCCCTCCTCATCTAGTAGATACAAAGGCATTAGCACATGACTCAAGACACACCTCCTGAACGCAGTTCAACAGAGCAAACCAGTGTCTGACCATTGCCCAGAGATACGGAGAAAGAAAGGGCTCTATAGCTGCTCTGGCTTCAATGGAGAACTGCTGCTGACTAAGGCGAGGGCTGCATGTTCAGAGGTTTTACAGGCAAAGTGTTTCTGATCGAGCAGATGGAGAATACACAGTAAAGACAGACAGTGACAAGGTCATCTAAGGTTCTGTGATAACTGAGCTGTCTGAAGAGGTGAACTTCCTTCAGGTGAGCATCAGCTTGGAGAAAACATAACCATTCTAGCAGTTGAAGAGAGACCCAGCAGTGGCAGTTGTATGGGAATTTTAGTGAGATAGAACTTGTTTCTGAAAGTCTAGAAAAATAAATCATATAATGGATGATGAAACTGTGATACATGTGTACACAGTGAAAGTTTATTCATCTGTAAAAAATGAAATCACAAAATTTGTAGACAAATGGATAAAATTTGGAAAAATTATAATGGTAAGCCAGGTTCAGAAAGATAACTGCTGTAGGTTCTTTCTCATGTGTGGCTCCTCACTCCAAACCCGGAGTACTTGTGGACTCAAGTTACCTAGAAGAGGACCACTGGGTGGGAATCCCTCAAGGCAGGGGACACAGCATGACATAGGGGATGTCAAAGCACAGGTGCACTTTTGGGGACAGAACATTTATCCAGGATGAGGGTGTGGGATGGGAGAGACGAGAGGAGAGGATGGGAGGTTTACCCAAAAGAAGGACCCATGAAAAAGCCACATGAAACTTACTGCTTTCTAAACCTATTAAGAAACTTAAGCTAAACGGAGAGTCAAAAGGAAGATGTACTGCATGTCTAGATAATGCTGCTCCTGAAGGCCAAGGGTCACTAAACAAATGTCCCAGTTCTAGCCATGAAAAAGTGCCTTATGAGTTGCTGGCCAGGGTGGCCCCTAGACCCCCCAAAGCAATACAGAATCTTGATGCTCTTCTTGATTGCCCACAATAACTAGTTGACAATATTCTATTGTGGAAGACACCACACACCTTGGTGGAAGGGTGTAGAGAAATCAAGCTGGTACTCTGCTAACATCCCCCTGCTGACCAGCTTTCACAATGCCACAAGGTGCTGTGCAGATTGCTGCAGGAGAGGAGATGTCAACGGTCTCATCCAGCTGAGAACACTAGGATGTCTAACACCAACCTGCCACGCAAGACGTGCCCATTGGTACAAGAGTGGCACAACTTTTATGGGGTAGAAAACTCTCTGATTGGATTTCAATCCTCTCCTGTAGGACGGAATTCATAGAGGGTGCTGAAAACGCTGTCAACAACCCATGACTGTGAATGTCTTAGTCCAAGTGGAGAGATGACACTTTGGTTTAGCTAAATTGTCATGGTACCAAGTTGCCTTTCTAATTTATGCTAATAGTCACAGACAAATCCTACATGTAGCTTGAATGAGGGAAGCTTATCTTGGCTTTGTGACCTGTGCTGATGAGACTAGTCTCTCTCCATTTTCCTCTGATTTCTCTTTTTGTGCCTTATTCCTCACCTTTTGAACTAAGTGGTACTCAGGACAGAAGCTTCTCCTTCCTGTTCTGTTCAAATGCCATGTCTTTATTGTCACCCACTTTCACCTCTAAATACTGAAGATGAGGTTGCAGACACTGCCCTTTTGGAAACAACTACTGTGGCTTGAATTCATAAGATCAGGATGAACCAAGGAAAGGAAGAGCTGCTTGCTGACTTAACAGACTTTGCAAGCATCAGCAGAGCCAGGAAGGCAGTGGTAGCCCATCCTTTAATCCCATCACTCAGAAAGCAGAGGCAGGCAGATCTCTGTGAGTTCGAGACCCACCTGGTCTACATAGACAGTTTCAAGCAAGACAGAATTACATGGAGAAATCCTGTTTATTTGTTTGTTTTTTACACAGAGAAACCCTGTCTCGAAAAACCAAAAAAAAAATAAAAAAAATAAAAAAAATAAAAAATAAAAAGTAGTCAATTGAGACTGCAGAGCAAGAAGAGTTGTGAAAAAGGAAAATTTCACAAAAGTCCTACATATGATTTCTTTTAATGCCATCCTGGATGACCTAGTCTAAACAGCCAGCAAAGGAAACTAAGCTATAAAATCTGTGAGTAAAGAAGGAGTATTGTTCTATCAGCTAAGGGACTAATACTTAGACCGGCCCTGGTAGGTAAACAGACAGGAAGAGAAGCCACAGACAGATAATAGAAACAGTGAAATCCTGGCTTCCTCCTCATACTCCTGACCTATGACAAAGGCCTAAAGGCTACAGTAGGGCTCTCCCTCTAATACCAGGGCACCTCTGCAATGGACCAGCCTGATACTTTCAAGGACAAGACAAGATGAGTTCCCCCTACAGTAGTATCTGCTTCTCTGTCTTTGTTCACACTAATCGACCCTAATTTAAGGAAGAAAGACCCCTCAATGATCCTCAGAGACCCCAGCCCTCAGGGAGAAGTAGGGCTCCCCAATCCCCCTCTGCAGAGGGTCTTCCCACCCATGTGCCTGCTGTGTGTATTTTCTCAACTCTAGTAAAAGCCTTTCTTTACTGGCTGATTCGGTCTGCTGTGCTCTGGACTTTCCCTGCCTTTTAATTCTTTAACTGTCAGAGAAAATGATCCCTACACAGCAGTAGCAAGATCACTTTATAACTGGAACACAAAACCTATTGGAATCCAAGATATGTCATTTTTACTAATCAATTCAGCAAGATCAACATGATAAAAAGTGATTGGATACATAGAAAAAATCTTAATTGCATTGGAAATGAAGGCAACAAATTATAAATTCTAAAAACACCATTTATTAATGAAAACTATTATTTCGGGAAATAAGTCAAATAAGAAACTCAGTAGGCCTACGAAGAACATTGCAAACCATTATGAATTACATAAAGAGAAACATAAAATAATGGGCAGATACATGTGCACTAGACAGAAACATTTGTCATGAAATGATTTATACTCTTTCCAAATCAATATATATGTATTAATATTTCAATCACATTTCCAAGACTGATTGCAGAACTGCAACCTGACAGTAAAATTTAAATAAAACATCCAGGAATAGTTGTTGAAATACTGAAGCAAGGATTAATTCAAGGAAGTGAATTTAACCTAAATAAAAATGAAAGTGCTATAATCCTTATGAAACCAGGAGGTAAAAGACAGGAGGGAGAGGCCATTGTAAAATGCTCAAGCAGAAAGACCTGGGTTCCATTTGCAGAATCCAGACAAAAGAAGGTACATGTGTCCACTGTAGTCCTAGTTGGAAAGCAGAGACACACAGCTGTCACTGGGTCAGTGTCCAGGCTCCTGGCCTGATCATACAGCACCAGGCCCGCCAGAGACTCTGACTCCAAATGCTTGATATTTGGCTCCCAAGAAATGAAATCTAAGATTGTCTTCTGGCTAGCACATACATGTGTATACACACACACACACACACACACTCACACACACACACACATGCACACACCCATGCACACAGAATGAACATGTATTACATAGAGACACACAAAATGCTAGGAAGTGAATCAACAGTCTGCACTGGAAACTTTAGTGTCATAAGCCAACAGAGATAGGTAAAGGGATGAAGAGATTGCCCAGGAGAACCATACACATGTGTGTGTATACAATGAAGGAGGGAACTACAAAAAAATCATCCTGAGTGATGCAACACAGACCCAGAGAAACAAACATGACATGTACTCACTTACAAACAAATGTTAGCTGCTAAGTAAAAGATAATCACACTCCACTCCACAGGCTCAGAGAGGCTAAGTAACGAGGAGGGCTCTATGGGATGCATGGATCTCCCTTGGAAGATTTTATAGATGGACTGGCAGCCAGTGGGGAGGGGAGCACGAGGGATCAGGTGGTGAGCAAGGGATGGGGGGAGAGAGTACAGAAAGAGATAACTGGAATAGGGGGCATTAGAGAGCAATGTGGAAACCTAGTGCAGTGGAAACTTCCTGGAACCTATGAGGGTGATCCTACTGAGGACTCCTAGCAATGACGTATATGGAGTCCGAAATGTCCACCTTCTATAAGGAGGCAAGGCTCCCAGTTGTGGGACAGGGACACCTACCCAGACACAAAACCTTCAATCCACAACCTGTCCTGTCTGCAAGACGTGCTGAGGCAATGGGGGCCCAGAGCTTGTGGGAGTGGCCAACAAATGCCTGACAACAGATGACAACAAATGGTCTAACTTGAGGGCAAAGCTACTAGAGGCAGCCCATGGCCCACACTGGCTGGATGGCCAGTAACGGAAGCCAGATAGAGACCTAGGGTAGAACCAAACATGACTGAATACTCCAACCAATAAATAAACAAATGAACAAATAAACAAACAAACAAACAAACAAATAAATAAATAAATAAACAAACAAACAAATAAATAAATGAAATTATCCCTAATGATATTCTGCTATACTCACAAGATTGGTGCCTAGCCCAATAGTCATCAGAGAGGAGGCTTCCTCTGACAGCTGATGGGAGAAGATCCAGAGATCCACAGCCAAAAATTAGTCAGAGCTCAGGGAAACCGGCAAAAGAGGGGAGGAAGGATGGTAGGAGCCAGAGGGATCAAAGACACCAGGAAAACATGGCCCACAGAATCAACTACGCAGGGCTCATAGGGGCTCACAGAGACTGAAGGAAAAATCACAGAGCCTATGATTTCTGTGGGTCTGAACTAGGTCCACTGCATGCATGCTGTGGTTGTTTGCTTGGGGTTTTTGTGGGACTCCTAACAGTGGGAGTGGGCATGTCTCTGACTAACTTGCCTGCTCTTGGGACCCTTTTCTTTCTACTTGGTTTTCTCACCCAGCCTTGATAGAAGGGTTTGTGCCTGGTCTTATTGCATCTTGTTATGCCATGTACAGCTGATATCCCTGGGAGGCCTGCTCTTCTCTGAAGGGACATGAATCTAGATGAGGGAGGGAGACTGGGAGGAGTGGAGGGAGGGGAGGCTATGGTCAGGATGTATTGTGTGAGAGAACAATAAAAAAAGAAAAAATATCCTTGATAGAATTATACAATAGATTACTGTGAAAGGATAGAATCTTTACCCTCTACCAAATGATATCTATTGTAATTTGTTATCTGTAAAGAGCACATTAAGTAAAATGGGATGGCTATTTTATTGCTTGTTTTAATTTTTAGCTAGTTCTTTGAGAGTTTTGTGCAGTGTTTTCTGATGATATATGTGGGGCGTTTGCCTACCAACCCCACAGCTTCCCAGAGTTTTCTTGAATGTGAGCAGCAGGAAATATTAGATAGAAGGATTTATTGTGGAGAATCTCGCAGAGATAAACAGACAGAAAATAAAGGATAGCCTCGAGAGGGCCTGGAACCTATTCCAATGGGCCTCGACTGTCTCTGCCCCAGGGTTTTTATAGAGACGCCAAGGGGTGGAGCAAATGACCTCCTCCCCCAGCACAGCCAAGTGCAGACCATCTCAGACACGTGCACTCAGGCCCGTGGTCCTAATCATCCTCTATGCAGACCTGCTGGGTAAAGCCACGAGGAACCCGAGAACGGGCTCCCACAGATATACACCCCTTCCCCTAACTCATACCAGAACTACCTTCTTTCCTTACCCACCCGACTTAGGGTTTTCTCTCTTTTTTTTTTTTCACCATTAACACCATTTGTGCTGCACATATATTCCTGGGTATGTGGGCTTCCACTGGAGTGTAGTGGACTTACCTGCATCTATACTCTAAAGAAAACTGCCTTTTGCCCAGTAGCTATCAGTTAGCAATAGTGCCTCAGTTAAGGGTGGGATTTCATGTACATATCCCCTCTCCATGATAAGGTTTGGTTTGGCTTGGTCTTGCATTGGCTTGTACATGCTAACACAATTATAAGTTCATATGTGTGGCTGCCATGCTGAGTCTAGAGGACTGTCTCTTTGTATTCATTCACTACCTCTGGCTCTTACAGTCATTCCTTCCTCTCTGACACAATAATCTATGCTCCTTGGTGGGAGAGGATGTTATTTAGATGTCTAATTTGGACTTTCACATTCTACAGTCGAATTGGTGATGACTGGAGCCATCACTACTGAATAAGTTTCACAGAGCAGGAAGGTCTATGCACACTACCGAAAGGGCCGGGATCATCAATCTCATCCAGCTGTGAACCCTATAAACTGTGAGAACCACTGGCCTGGCAAGACACGCCCACTGGTACAATAGTGGCACAAATGTCATGGAAGTAGCCAACCACTCTCTGACTGGATTCAAGTCCTACTACACACGATGAAACCCACATTAGACATCATTATAGGGCCAAGAATCTGTGGCTAAACATGCCGCAGGACCAGAGGAGAACCCATTATTATTCTGCTGCTAAAGGACATAGTGTTAAATCAACTGATATTGATGTATCTTTATACTTACAGATCAAAACATCTCTCAGCCCCTGTCAGAGAAGCTTCTACTTGCAGTAGAGGGTGATGAGCACAGACACCCACCACTTGCTGAAGTGCAGAGGACAAGAGACTCTGAAATGCTATTTTATTCTTAATAGAGTCCATTTAGGGAAGAAACTAAATGTTAAATCTAAAGTTATATGTGAGAAATACCCCTGTTAGACTAGAAATGGATTTCTTAAGGATGGCTTGAAATAAGAGAAACTACAAAAGAAATGACTGAAAAAACGTGATTAAGCCCAAAGGTTCTGTACAGTAACAGTCTCCATGAAGTATAAAGAAACCCAGAGGGCTGGAGAGATGACTCAGCAGTTAAGAGCACTGGCTGTTCTTCCAGAGGTCCTGAGTTCAATTCCCAGCAACCACATGGTGGCTCACAACCATCTGTAATGAGATCTGGTGCCTTCTTCTGGCCTGCAAGCATGCATGTAGCCTGAACACTGTAGACATAATAAATAAATAAATAAATAAATAAATAAATAAATAAATAAATAAATAAAAAATCTAAAAAAAAAAAAAAAAAGAAACCCAGAGACACTTAACCAGTAATGGAGTGCAAGATACAAGGAAGACATTGCATGGCCAATGGTAACTGAGCAAGGGGTATAAATAGTCAAATGAACAGAGTAAAAGACTCACCAACTCATTCAGGGGGCGTAGATTTTTATCCATAGAGACAACCCGAAACTTGACTGGAGAAAGAGAGAGAGAGAGAGAGAATTTTCTAGTGAGGTTCAGAGAGCCAGGCCTTCTCTGTGCCATGTTCAGGATGGCTTCTTCACTCCATTGCCCGATGGACCTTTGTACCTGACTGTCCTGGTTTGTACATGGGTTTGTCTGTCTGGACAAAGACAACACTTTCTTTGTTCTTCACCAGCACCATATTCTTTTGGTTGAATTCATGTGTCGGTCCTTTGATGTGGACAGAGAGGGACACCTTCTCATCTGAAGCTGAGACTCTGGGGAGCTGAGAATGAGAGGAAAACAAGACCCTTCACCATCAGACCCTTTGGAGGTCTTAGATTTCCTTTTTACCTCCTGTCCTTCCACACCATAGGAAGGAAATCAGGATCCCTCAAATTCTGTTTAGTTATTATGTGAGGAGGGTATGTCAGAAACAAAGTATGAAAAGAAAAATACAACATTTCATGAGTCAATGGAAGCAGCAAAGACACAGTCGTTTTTATGGAGTAAATATAATCTTGACTGAAAATTAGATAGAACTCTGGAACTAAGGTAGAGTGAAAACAAACATATTGATGGTGGTAGGAACTGCATCTTGACAATAGGTACAGAGGAAGAACCCCAGCATTTATTCAGGATATCAATTACACATAGGAGATGTGGTTCTGATTAGCTGGAGTGCTAATTGGAAGTTTATAATTTACTAGCAGCAACTAGTACACAGTGGGAAAATCCTTCTTTCTCTTGGTACTAGGTTCTTTGAGGAACTTCAATGGGAAAGTAGCACACGCACAAGTATTGGCTCTTCCTATTTTGAGGTGTGATAATCTACGCTATTTGTTTATTGGGTAAATGTTCAGAGTGTCTATTGTTTTGAAGTAGTAATTGTGTTTCTAGATTAGTCTTTTTTAGAAAAATGTAAGTATATTATAAATGCATCTACACACGTGTGTACATTAATATAAAAAACAAATAGGGACAGGTATCTAATACTCACAGTGAAGGAGTCACAGTGGAAATAGTCCTTGTCAACCACAAACTCATTGGACAGACTTCTGGTTCCCCAGCTAGACTGCAAGGAGGCCCTGACAGTCACTGTCTCACTCAGATCGTATAGATGGAAGCAGATTTTCTCAGGAGTCTCAGTGTAGAGCTGGGAAGGGACCAGCACCATATACTTCCTGGAAAGGGAAAAGTTGAGGCCAGCTGGGGACAGATATCATTGCCCATGGCTGTAGTTTCTTCACAATAATCATCACCATCCAAGATTCTCCAAACCTGAGATGGCAGGTGACTGCATGATACCGCAGAGTGGTCAATTATCAGTGTTTGTAATGGTGATCACTCAGCTTCAGCAGTGATATCCATCAAGGCAGCCTCAAATGTCATGCACTATGTCACTTAAGCAGCTAGCATTCAAGTGCTGGAAGGTTTTTAAATTTTTTTAGATAAAAATCTGGGAGGGTAAATTATTCTTTTTATAAAAATTTATCAAGATTGTTCTTGATTACCATTTTTAATTCTTGAAAAATAACAGCACCCTGTTTTTATTTTCGGGTACCCTTAAACGTAAGACTTACAATGTGACTGTGCAATTCAGAGCAGCATGACTCACATATGCTATACTTGAACAAGTGCCAAAGGCTATCTGTAGTTATTGTTCTCTATCTGTTTCTGGCATTAGAGGTTTTTTTTTTTTTTTTTTTTTTTTTTTTTTTTTTTATTACCAAACTAGCCTTAATATTGGCCTGTTATTATTACAACAAAAAAAAAAAAAAAAAAAAAAAAAAATCAAAAGTTTGCTTTTATTTTTACCACTTTAAATATATTTTCCTAATAAAAATTGACAAGAAAAGTCACTCAACAATATCCTGATGATGTGGTTATTTGGGCACCAAATAACAGGTTCTACTTGTAGTTTAATCCAAGGTCTTAGATCCTAACAAGAGTGTTGTTTTAAGACACAAACATCCACAGAGTTGAGTGTGCCTGAATCCTTACCTGTCCCAAGGTTAAACTATAGGTTACACATTTCCAACCCAAAGTGCCAACAGTGTAGATATTTATCTTCAAAGAGATCAAAGGTTTCAACACAGAAAAGTGGCTCTGACCACTGGGCTTTTAGATATCAGTGGTGCAGTCATAAGAGGAAGGCTATTCTAAATCACATCACACCTCAGTTTAGTACACAGATTGCTTTAGAATTGGAAAATGACAACATAGAATCATGTAATACTAAAGTTGGAAAACATATACACAATTATCATTTGTTAATTGAAAAACAAAAAGGATATAGGGAGGGTTTTGAGTGAAGGGACTGTGAAAGGAAACAAATGGTTTTGATTGGAAGAGGAACAATATGGAAGAGGATCTTGGTAGTACTCACGGTTTTCCAGGTGATAAGGAAGCAGAAGGCAGGAAGGCAAGAAGAACTGAAATCAGACATTGCAGAGACTGTCTGTCCTTCCACATGGTGTAGGAAGAAAGGACAAGGGGACAGGGCCTATGGTGTCCTGTTCCCTAACAGTTTCCAGAGACGTCCCCGATACACAGTGCTTATTTATGAGTGCTCTTGTGTAAACAGGAAGCTCCGCCCTAGGTGTCCAAACAGACAAGTGGAATTTTCCAAGAGTTTTCTGTTGATGTCACTGTATTCAGTGGTGGCCTCAGTACAATGCAAATAAGTTACAACAGTCTCAGGAATGGTGCCAGAGTATCTTGGATGGTGTTGGTGAAGGATCAAGGGCACAGAATCTACTTAGTTTGAATTAGAGCAGACTTTCTCAGTCTTCTTACTACCCACCTGTAAATCTTTGCAGTGGGTGGCTCTGCTATGAGTGTGTGACATTTGCTACCTCACTGCTTCTGGTCACCTGGAATCTATCAGCACTCCCTGGAAGGTGCCAGCTCAGTTTCTCTGTTTCCTCATTTGAGAGTCACTAGAGTAGTTCAGTGTAGTGATAACGCCTGCGCTACCACCACCCGTTCACCATGTCCGAGCGAGGGGCTGTGGATCGAAAAACAGAGACAAAGACAGCCGGTCATTCGCCTCAGCAGAAAGCCGAATGCCGTTTATTGAAAGAGGGAGGAAACCTTAAATACAGGCTTACAGCACAATGGAGGATCCCCAGAGGACAGAAGTTTGCTACTGAATGTTCTACAATCTTGCATCTAAGCTGTTAACGCCCAATATGCAGGATACACAAACAAGGAACTTCCCTTAAGCGCTCAGGAGGGTGGATATCGGCAGGGAATTAGCATAGGGAGGACTAGTTCAGGTTGGAGATTTTCAGTTCTCCTGTCTCTAGTCGTTCAAGTATCTATCTTCATGGGTGTTGTGTGTAAAAGGGGGACTGTGGATACTGGGCAAGCTCAAAAACTCCCCTACTACAAGTCACCATGCCTGACCCTTCTTTGTTAGAACAGTAGTTCACCAAGCTCATCTACAGGTACAGTTGAGAAGTCTTATCTCTGTGGTCTTCTAGGAAGCCAAATATAATCTGTGCAACTGAAGGTGATTGATTTAAATGATTTAAATGCATCAATATTTGGGATACAACTCAGTTCCTTTGTAAAGACATTGAAGTTTGAGTTGGGAAGTACATTAGCATTTCTATTCTAGATCATGGGACTGTTTGAATAGAATTATGGGATTGGCTTGAGAGGAAGGAATATCATAAGCTAGAACAACTATAATCTTGAGGCATTAAGTAAAAAGAAAGAACATTGCTATGGAATAATCCTCTTGTACACTGTAAAGATTTGTCACTTGAATTGGTTCAATAAAATGCAGATTGGTCAGTAGCCAGGCAGGAAGTAACCAAACTAAGGATGTACTTAGTGGGGTAACCAAACTAAGGATGATTGGAAGGAGAAGGGCAGAATTCGAAGCTGTCAGTAGAGGCAGAGGGAGCAGAAGATAAATGTGCCATGCTAATAATGATATTGCCACTTGGCAGAGCAAAAATAAGAAATATGGGTTAACTTAAAATGTAAGACCTGGTTAGTAATAAGCCTGAGCTATTGATCAAGCATTTACAATCAATATAAGCTCCAGAGTGGTTATTTTGGAATAGGTGGTTCAGACAAGAAACTTCTAATTACAGAACATGCTAAAACATGATGTAGGGTATGCATGGAAAAGTTGAGAGAGAAATAAAACCTCTATATTTAATTGATTGACTTCTGAACCCCAATTAATCATCAATTGGAAGCCCCAGCAACTCCTGCACTGATCCTTTTCATCCAAATTCCACTGAAACAGTAACTACAGTTTTTCACCTTCACTTCCTGGTCTTTATTTTGGAGAATGACAGTGAATGGCTATAAATTCCTCAGATGATGCTAGAAGCAGCAGATACAGAAACATAAACGGGTCCTAACAACGCAGGATAATATCAGATGGCAGGGCTTGCCTGAGATCGTGCATAACCCAGGCTCCGAACGCACAGAAGATTTCTTGTTATAGACAGACAGGCTAAGGTGATTTACTTGAAATTTTGAGTCAGAGAAAAAGTGGGGTACAGATCTGAGTCTTGAAAAACCCTGTGAAGAGGCCTGGAGACCGGAAAGCATTGACATGTCTGAAATGGAAGTATTTCATGGGAATAATGATGCTGCAATAAAGCTAAGCTTAAATGAAGAGGGCCTATGGGAAGGAACTTGGAGTATAACCTAAAATGACTTAAGTAATGAAAGGATATAAAAGCTGTTCTGTTGAGCATGATAACTTATTTGGTGGCTTGAGAGGATGACTGGAAGCCTAGAGACCCCACTGGATGATTGGAGTAGTTATCTAGACATGCTGTGATGGTGTTTCAAACTGAGAGATTAGGAGTTAGACAGACTCCCTGGTAGGTAGACAGATCGGGAGATGGGTTATAGCTAGGAAATAAAGGTGGCAAACCTCCAAGATGACTGACATCTTCTTTACTGTGGTGGTTGAATAAGAATGGCCCCATAGGCTCATATGTTGCAGAGCTTAGTCACTAGAGAGTAAACTGTTTGAAAGGAGTCCAAGGTGTGACCTTGTTAGAGGAAATGTGCCACTGGGGTTGGGTTTGAGGTTTCAAAAGCCTATGCCACCAGAATTTCCCCTCTTTCTCTCTGTCCCTGTCTCTGTCTCTCTCTCAGCCTATGGATCAGGATGGAGCTCTCAGCTACTTCTCTATCACCATGCCTCATGCAAGTGGCCATGTTCCCTGCAATGATGATAATGGACTAAACCTCTGAAACTATAAGCAAGAAATTGGTACCAGGGATTGGGATATAGCTGTGCTGGGCCTGTCCATGCTGAGTTGGCATAATGTGAACTTTGGGACTTTGGAATAGAGAAAGGGTTGAACACTTTAAGTGGTGCTTACTGGGTTATCGTACAAGGAACATGGACAGTGGTGTAGCTGGAGTTTTCTCCTATCCTGTCTGGCCCATGGTCAGGACAAATCTCTCTCACCTGCTAGTCCCGCAGCCACTTAGACTCAACTGAGTAAACACACAGAGACTTATATTGCTTACAAACTGTATGGCCGCAGCAGGCTTCTTGTTATCTAGTTCTTATATCTTAAATTAACCCATTTCTATTAATCTTTAAGTTGTCACGTAGCTTGTGGCTTACCAGTATCTTACATGTTGGTACTCATGGTGGCAGCTAGCAGCATCTCTCTTGCTAACTGTTCTTATATCTTAAATCAACCCATTTCTATTAATCTATAAGTTGCCACGTGGCTCGTGGCTTACCAGTATCTTAACATCTTCCCATGGCGGCGGCTGGAAGCATCTCTCTGCCCTAGCCTTCCTGTTCCCAGAATTCTCCTCTCTGCTAGTCCGCCTATACTTCCTGCCTAGCTACTGGCCAATCAGTGTTTTATTTATCAATCAATCATCCCACAGCACAGTGGTGCTGAGGGCAATGTAAATTATAGCAGCCTGGCTCAAGAAGTTTCAGTGGGGAAGAATATTAGTAAGTGGCCTGGAGACCATTCTTGTGATATTTTGGAAAAGAGTAAGGCTGCTTTTTGTTTCTGTCTCAAAAATCTGCCTGAGGCTAAATTGAAGAGTTTTGAATTAATGATGTTGGCAGAGGATATTTTAAGACAGCCTAGTATTGACTCTGTCATGTGGTTAACAGTAATCACCCTTATGCAGACCTGTCATGAAAAGGAGAAAGCTGGACAAAGAGAAACACAAAATGTCCACTTGAGGAGAAAAGGCACACCAAATGCAATAGATCAAAGTCTAGTTGTCAAGGAGATAAAAAATTTAAAGAAACCCTGGTGCTAAATGGTATAAGGGGATTAGTGACTTCAGGGCAGTACTCTGCCCAGTTAAACTTCCAACTTGTGGAAAGGAATTAAAGAAAACCTTAAGCAGTGAAAGAAACTATCAACAGCAGAAAGCTGATGCAAACATAATTGAAAGAAGGGACCCAAGTGCCAGCCCCATCAAGCAGCAGAATTTGGTAGCATTAGTCACACGGTTTGATCTCTCTAGAGCCAAGAATGAGAGAAAGGGGTTGTAGAATCTTCAACCATGGCTAAGGAGAGCTGGGCATGTGTCAGGGGTGTCCCTGCATGGAGGCCCAGAGAGGCCATTGTGTGGAGCTGTGAAGGTGAAGCCTGGATTGCCTTGGAGACACATGTTACAGAGTTCAAATACACTTTAAAAGACCAAAGACTTGATTCAAATGATCAGTAAATGAATTTGTTAATTACTGCCAGCCAGTCAACAGTCTTTAACTCAAATTGAAGGCATATTATGCATATCTGGCTAGAGGAAGGGTTTTTATTTTTTATTTTTATTTTTGTTAATTTTGGAGATTTTTTCATTTACAATAGTGATATTCCTGAAAGTAGAATCATAAGTACTTGTTCAAAGAAAGATAGACTAGTCTGTCCGTCCATCCATCCTCCCTTCCTTCCTTTCTTCCTTTCTTTTTTTTTAATTGAGATTTTCTGTTCATTTTACATACCAACCACAGATTCCCCTGTCCTCCCTCCTTCTGCCCTCATCCTTCTCCCTAAACATACCCCCCATTCCCATATCCTCCAAGGCAAGTTCTTCCATGGGGAGTCAGCAGAGCCAGGTACATTCAGTTGAGGCAGGTCCATGCCCCTCCTCCCTGCACCAAGACTGTTCAAAGTGTCTCACCATAGGCACTAGGCTCCAAAAAGAGCTAAACAGAGAATTCTCAACAGAAGAATCTAAAATGGCCAAAAGACATTTGCTCAACATCCTTAGTCATCAGGGAAATGCAAATAAAAACCACTCTGAGATACCATCTTACACCTGTCAAAATAGCTAAGATCAAAAATACTGATGACAACTTATGTTGGAGAGGATGCAAAGAAGGGGAACACTCCTCCACTGTTGGTGGGAGTGCAAATTTGTACAGCCACTTTGGAAATCAGTATGGCGGTTTCTTCAAAAACTGGGATTCAATCTTCCTCAAGACCCAGCTATACCACTCTTGGGCATATACTCAAGGAATGCTGATTCATACCACAAGGACACATGCTCAACTCTGTTCATAGCAGCATTATTTGTAATAGCCAGAACCTGGAAACAACCTAGATGCCCCTCAACTGAAGAATGGATAAAGAAAGTGTGGTACATATACACAATGGAGTACTACTCAACAGAGAAAAACAATGATATCATGAGGTTTGCAGGCAAATGGATGGAACTAGAAAAAAATCATCCTGAGTGCGGTAACCCAGACTCAGAAGGACAAACATGGTATGTACTTGCTCATAAGTGGATACTAGATATAAAGCAAAGGATAACCAGACTGCAACCCACAGCTCCAGGGAGGCTAGCTAGTAAGGAGGACCCTAGGAAGGACTCATGGATTCCCCAGTGATGGAGAAATGGATGAGATTTACATGAGCAAACTGGAGTTGAGGGGGGTAATGGAGGGCAAGGGACGGGGGATGAGAGCTTAGGGGAGCGGGAGGTTTGAGCTTGAACAGGAACAGAGTGGGAGAGCAAGGAAAGAGATACCATGATAAATGAAGACACCATGGGAATAGGGAGAAGCAGAGTGCTAGGGAGGTTTCCAGGAATCCACAGGGATGACTCCACCATAGACTACTGGCAATAGTCCAGAGAGTGCCTGAGCTGACTTACTCTGGTGATCGGATGGCAGAATATCCTAACTGTCATCCAGTGACTGATGGAAGCAGATGCAGAGATCCACAGCCTGGTCCCAGGCAGAGGAAGGGTTTTTAAATGTGTACACCACAACTATCTCAATTGTGTGAAGTGAGAAACTGCTGTTACTCCCCTCAGCTTTAAAACCTCTCTCTATCCCCGTGTATGCTGATATAGGAGCTGTATCACTTCATGGTACACATCCAAAAGTGGATTTTATAAACCAGCATAATTGATTAATTATCCCATAGCATATTTACAAGGTTGGGGAGGGGCAAGGAATCAGAGTTGCTGGAAGCTCATCTTTTAGAAATTTAGAGTGGGTTCTAGCACAAAGTGGAATTTCCTCTTTTAGGCATTTAGAATGTGTTCCTAGTGCAAAAGGAGTTTCCTTAGCCATCACAAACAAGGATGCTGGTGATGTCAGAGCCATGGGTACCCGGCAAGGAGAGGTGCACACCTGACGTGAAACCAGCCCAAGACAGAAGTGTGTTGTCGTCAATAAAGCTGAAATGGGTTGGAGAACTGAAGAGCACTTTGACATCACACATAGAGATTCAGAATTTGGAGATGCTCCTCCTGGTTTTTGGTTTTGCCTTGGTTGAGTATTTCCTCACTATACTCCATTTCCTTGTTTTTGGAATCATAATGTATATTCTGTGCCATTGTATATTGGAAGTATGTGGTCGGCTTTTTGATTTTCATTTTGGGAGGATAACAGTCAAGAGATTTACTTGAATCTCAGAAGAGACTTTGGACTTTTAAACAGTGTTGAGACTGTGATAGATTATAGGGATTTTTGAAGCTGCACTGAATGCATTTTTGCATTCTGGTGTGACTACAAGTCTATGGAGGCCAAGGAGTGGAATGTGGTGATTTAATAAGAACGGTCCTTATAGTCCCATATGTTTGGATGATTAACCCCCAGGCACTATTTGAAAGGATAAAAAGGATTAGGAGCTGTGGCCTTGTTGGAGGAAGTGTGTCACTGGGGTGGGCTTTGAGGTTTCAAAACCCCATGCCAGGCCGCCCCGCCCCTCTGAGGATGTGTGTGTGTGTGTGTGTGTGTGTCTGTCTGTCTGTCTGTGCATCTGTCTCCCTCTCTGCCTAGGTATCAGGATGGAGCAATCATCTACTGCTCCAGCACCTGCCTGTGTGCTGCCATGCTTCTCTCCATGATGAAAAGGGACTAAGCCTCTGAGACTGTAAGCGAGATCCTAATTAAATGCTTCCATTGATAAGAGTTGCCTTGGTCATGGTGTCTCTTCACAGCAATAGAACAGTGACTAAGACACTAGCCTTTGACTTTCAACCTTGATGTCTGAGCTAACATCTCC
>CABHPR010157511.1:30004-53204 GCA_902168415.1 Peromyscus melanophrys | reverse complement strand
CTGAGTGAGGGATGTAGCTGAATGGGCAGAGAGAAAAGTGTGAGAAATGAAGAAGAAGAAGGAGAAGAAGAAGAAGAAGAAGAAGAGGAGGAGGAGGAGGAGGAGGAGGAGGAGGAGGAGGAGGAGGAGGAGGAAGAAGAAGAAGAAGAAGAAGAAGAAGAAGAAGAAGAAGAAGAAGAAGAAGAAGAAGAAGAAGAAGAAGAAGCAGCAGCAGCAGCAGCAGCAGCAACGTGAGAGAAGTGTGAGAGAGGACTGGAACTAAAGAGAACTGGAACTAGAGAGAATTGGAACCAAAGGTTTAGAATAGAGTATTAGAACTAAAGATTTAGAACCACAGAATTGGAACTAAAGAATTAGAGCTAGAGAATTAGAGACAATTCTAACAAGAGAATTAGAGCTGAAGAAGAATTAAAGGGCGTGACCCTCAGATCATGTGTGCTTTATTATAGATCAGAAATCTTTCTATCCCCGCTCTTGAGAAGTCTTTTTCTGAGTAACCCTGGGTAGCAGTTCTGGGAGCTGGACTCTTGGTTCACTAAATAATGTGACATTAAGAAAATGGCTGATAGGAATTTTCTTTCTATATCTGGGTTTTAATTTTGGGAGTAGCTCACAAGGAAGAGAGAAGCACCTTTGAGGAGAAGTTTAGTGGTGAATTTCCATCACACTGCAGGATCTAAAATTCTCAAAAACCTCAGATTCCAGGGCAAGGTTTACATCCCATATTACTCACACTCATCTCACCCAAGGTGGAAGTTCTCAAATAATTGTATAAATCTTATCTACCTATGTAGAGTGGAACTTTGACAAAGAGTTCAAAGGTGATGGTCAATTTTGAGTGGTTTCAGGGTATGGGAGTAGGAATGAGATGTTTTGAACCCTCCCATTCATCCTAAGGGATTTCTCATAATGTCTTGGAGTCCCTTGGCCATGGACCAATCCTTATTGGGCAGAGGATCCATATGTGCACAGCTTACCCCTCCTTTCTCCTTTTCTCTCCTCCAAGAAAGGAATTGCAGTGTCTTAAGGTAGAACACAATTGTCAGAGTCTGTATGAGACAGGTCAATTAGTTGTAACCTTTCACACACATGCAGGTGAGTACTATATGTAACTTTGAATAAATGTTCTGTCATCTGCAATAAAACAGATGGACCTGATGGGCACCATGTGAATTAAGATGAACAAATGCAGCAAGACATTTTTACTTACATATAGAATGTATGAAAGCTTAATTTATAGACACCCAGTAGAAAAGTGGAAAACTCAGGAACAGAGGAGTAAGAGAAATGAGGAAATGTTTGACAAGATATACAAATTTTCAGCAATAAAATGAATCAGTTCTAGGTCTGGAGAGATAGCTAATGTGCCGAAATTCTTACTGCAGAAACATGTACACCTGAGTTTCACCTCCAGCAACTGCAGGGATGTAAATGAAGCTTCAGGCACCTGTAATAACAAAGGCAGAGACAGGAGGATCTCTGGCCCTGACTGACCAGTCACTCTAGCTGGACTCATGAGCTTCAGGTTCTCTGACACATACACTCACAAAGACGTGCAAGGTCCGAGGCTCTAAAGTATACAACAGTGACTACACTTAATGTTTCTTGTATGTGGAAGGTGTTAACACAGATCTTATAAGTCCTCATCTCAAGAAATTGGTCATAGAGATATGGGTTTTAGAGTTTGTATTGCTATGATAAAACACCACTAGAAAAAGATATTTGGCGAGGAAATATTTATGTTTCTCTTGTGCTTCCAAGCAACAATTTATCACCAAGAGAAGGAAAGGCAGGAGCTCACAGCAGGAACCTGAAGGCAAGGACTGAAGCAGATGCAATGGATGGAATCTGGTTACAGGCTTCCTTCCTCTGTCCTGCTTAGGCTGCTTTCTGAGACACCCTCACACCACCTGCCAAGGGCTTGCACCATCCACTGTGAGCAGAGCCCTTCCACGTCAAATACTAATCAAGAAAATGCCTGACAGGCTGTTCATAGGACAATCTGGTGCGGTCATTTATTCAGTTGAGGTTCTCTTTTTCCAAATCACTCTAGCTGTGTTGTTGACAAAAAACTGCACATAAAACTATATGTCACATGATTTGACAATGGTAATCAATTTTTCATTATATATATACATATAAATACACATATGCATATAGGAAGTTTTCACCACATATAATCTAAAAATGAAATTTCATTTTTTAATCATACTCCAATAAATCTGGAAAAATGTTAGCTCCAAAAAACCAAGGATTTACAGAAGTCAACACGGAAAAAATATTATGCAAATGTCCATGAGAGCATACCATTGCCTGCTAAAACCTTCCTCAGTTCTGGTGTTATTACACTCACATGCAGACTATTCTTTAATAGTCAAATACCATCAAGTTTCTAAATATTTTCTGTTCAGATCATGAGGATAATGAAATGCTATTTGATTATCTTCATTTATATATTTTTTGTTT
Organism: Peromyscus melanophrys; assembly: GCA_902168415.1. Lineage (NCBI taxonomy): Eukaryota > Metazoa > Chordata > Mammalia > Rodentia > Cricetidae > Peromyscus > Peromyscus melanophrys. The sequence goes on along the minus strand of CABHPR010157511.1, from coordinate 50,738 downwards.
TGGCAAGAGAAGTGGCTAAGGAAAAACTGTCCAATGAATTTTAATCTGTTGCTGTAAAAAAAGGTAAGATAAATGTAAAAAAATAGATTGTAAATCAAACCATTGTTTTACAAACTATGACAAATTCATAATTTATATAAATTGATTAACATTTTCATGTCACAAAACAATATAGGATATGTAAATATATAATTTATAATATGTTCACAAATGGTATGTGTACATGTTAGTTCATGAATGCACACCACCTGCTTTTATGACATGATTGAGTATATATACATGATTGAATAAAATGTATACATTATTAAAAACACACAATTTTGATGTTACTGATATGGTTAGAATATTGTATTCCCTGCACAGGCAAAACAGAGTGGAGACTCACAGAGTTAACTATTGATCAGCAGAAAGGGACTCACAGTTGGGAAACATGCAGCAACTACTGAAGCCATGTTTACCAGGAAAGAACCTGGGTTATACATAAGGGACAAATAAATTTGTAAGAGGCAAGAAAGGGTGTAAAAGCAGACAAAGGTGCTCACTAAGAGCAGAATGGTCTTTGTGGCTCTGGATTCAGGGAAGGACCTGAAGGAGAAGTTGCTCCTATGAATGTGCTTCATTCTCTGCTTGTGTCTGCAGAGAATGAAAACCATGGAGCTGCTGGACCAAAGCATCAGCAACATGAAAAACACATCAGGACTTGTGAGTAATACTGCAGAGAAAGTGTCAAAGGCTTTGTCATGACGAACAGAAGAACAGTATTCAAACTCTTTAAGACTTGTCATATTCCTATGGTTCAATCTTGCGGTAATGTACATAGGAAAATTAACATTTACTATGAGGGCCAGGATCCAACTCATGTACACACCAGCAGCAATGTAACTGGGAGACTTGACTTTAAGCCGTGACCACCAGGACCCCGATGGACTGATGGTAATGGCCTGAAAGACACTCAAGAAGCAGGTGCTGCTTAGGGTCACACCCCTTCCTACTCTGTGAAGATAAAAGATAAGTTTGCATCCAAAATCATTAAGGAAGTCTTTCAAACCAAAACCTGCCATTGTCTGCGGTACTCCTTTACACAGGAGAGTTAAGAAGTTGGCTACAATCAAGTGCTGCAGGATCCAGTCTGTGAACCTTAACCTGATCCCAGAGAAGTAAAGCAGCAGGTAGTTGTAGACTAGGAAGGAGTTGCCCAAGACTCCAATCAAAGTCTGTGATAAAAAGATCACTCCTATAGCCAAGTCACTGGCTCCCATGATGTTAACTCTTGTGGTCTCAGGATCATGGCTTGGGAAGATGAGGCATTGGCTGTATGCACTATGTTATATACTACATTCTATATCCATAATAAGACTAATGCAAAATGCTTCCTTGATTTTTTTTAAAATAGGGAATCAAAAAGCAACATTATAAGCTAGGAGAGGATATAATGTCTAATCTCTAGTTTTGAAGATAGTGTATACAATTTAGTCAACATTCACAGTCTGTGTAGAAGCCTCTGCTCTGGTTCCAGTTACACAGATGATGAAAAGTGAGATAATTTCATCTGAGTCAATTATTTGTAAATTCAATCTTGGTTAATGATAAGGTGAGGACTTTTCAAGTCCACAAAGTCGACAGACTACTGGGATCCACAACTACCTGAAAAATCATTCAAGTTAGTTCTTAAAACGAACAACCTCATACTTATGTTTGATACTTACACATTTTTATCTTTTCAAAATTACTGTCCTTGCATTTTTTTGTAGTGAAATTTCCATGTGTAGCTGTTTCTTATATGAGAAAATATCTATTCCTAGTGAATACTGGGTATTTGGATGTACAACAGGAACTATAACCCTGCAGGAACCAGTCTCAGGAGAAATAATATACATCAGTGCAAAACAGTCCACTTTTCAGATAGCTGCCTAATGGTTTATTAATATTTATGCTAGAAAAGCAAATAAAATTGCATTAATTTCTGGAAGGAAAAGAAGCCCAAAGTAAATGTATGTGGAGCACACACAGTATAACTATGGATCTGGTGCCACACTTCAGTGCTAATTGGTACCTGCGCAAGTGGTCTCTGAGCAAGGAAGTAAGGTTTGCAAACCATCCAACTCCAGTGTGATGTGTACACACTACCATTTGTCGGAATCAAGATTTTGTGCTTTGTAAACCTTGAAGTATTTGGGGCCGGACAGATGGCACAGTAGCTAAGAGCACTGGCTTCTCTTTTAAAGGACCCAAGTTCAATTCTCAGCACAAATGGTAGCTTACAACTGTCTGTGTCTACAGTTCTGAGGGTTCCAATACCCTTTTCTGGCCTCTGAGCATTCCAGGCACACATGTGATGCACAGATGTGTGTGCAGACTTTCACACACAAAAATAAAAAAAAAGAGGGAATAAATCTCCACTTTGTGCTATTAAAAAACAAATAAATACAATATAGCATTCCTTAGAAAAGCTTTAGATTTACAATTGTATTGTAATAGCTAAATAAACTTTCAATTTTCTCCTTCACATTATTGTATCCTCAAGTAGCAAATTAGTCCAGCATATAATTTCTAACTAAAGGAAGAATTAAGAAAGAATTTATGTGTAAACACAGTGGTCCACCTCTGACTGGCAGTGTTTGAATTATTAAACAGTGGTGCTTATTTTTTTGTGTAAAGTTTCCTGAGCATGATTTAGGAGGGAAGCTGCCTCATCATAGTATCAGACTATATGTCTTTCAGGGTAGAAGCTGTCCCTGTTTCCATCAATGACCTCCTGTGACAGTTTGAAATTTTCTACTTAAGCACTCTGCATGCAGATATACTTTCTGCATGGGACTGCATGGTTCCCTCACCTTCCTCCCACTCTCTGAAGCTTACCTGGGGAAACTGTAGAATCAGCTCATCAGTAGGAAGAATTCCCAGAATCGTAGCTTTGCAGTAGACTGCTTTTAAGGTAACAATTCTCAGCTCCTTGCATTCTAGTTTTCATTATCAGTTGGAGTAAATCACAAGAAGTCCAGTGATTGGAGGATTCATGAAGGTGAGAATGGCAGAGACTGTGTTCTGTGTCTATTACCTCATGTTTGTTTTGCCTGTGTCCTCAGCCCATGCTTCAGATCTTTCTCCAATTGCTAGTTGGCTTTGTTTTGCAACCTAGTTCAATTCCAAGTTTACTTTTCTGGATTTCTTGCTTAGCTGGATTCTTCAGATTAGTTTTGCTTTGTGGATTTAGACTCACAAACTCCCCAGGATGCTCTCCAAGTGCTGTTTCCCTTCTCAGGATGGCAATCTCACATCCAGGGTCTTATGGTCCCTGACATTCACTAGAGAGAGGCAATCTGTGCCTGAGATATGGGTCTGTGATTCCGTGACCCCCCCTCCCCTCAGACCGGCATTTAAATTTTCACCTTCAGTAGTAGTGTGTATACACAACTTTTCGTGACACAAGGGCAACTTTTCTGATCATCTCTTCCCCAGGTGTCAGATATTAAAAGCAATTACAAGTTTCTTGCTATCCCCTCAATGAAATGTTGCAGTTTGCAGCTGCTGTTATCTGTTGAGTTCCTTGGAGACCAGTATGGATGATGAAATTCTAATGTCTGTCTTCCATACATCATCAAGGTATGCTTGTATCATACCATTTCATTTTTATCTTAATGTGTCATGTGACCACATCCATTTTGTCTATTTTTGAATTGAGAATGCTGCCTCATTAATTATAGAAGAGAAATTCAGTGCCACTAATATCTTGTTTGTGTCTTCTAAGCTAACAGTACAGAACAGGATGTGACTAATTCACATTCACATTGGAAAATGTTGAGATCAAGTGTTAATTCTTTTTTTTTTTTTTTTTTTTGGTTTTTCGAGACAGGGTTTCTCTGTATAGCTTTGTGCCTTTCCTGGAGCTCACTTGGTAGCCCAGGCTGGCCTCGAACTCACAGAGATCCGCCTGCCTCTGCCTCCCGAGTGCTGGGATTAAAGGCGTGCGCCACCAACGCCCAGCAAGTGTTAATTCTTTTAGGTTTGCATTTATAACTGAAGGCAATCTGCTATTGACATTTTGTAAGAAAATCTCATTTATCAGTATTGGTTGATACTAGTATTAGGAGGGAAACCCAGAATATTTTCTATACGAGAAACAGTATTCTGAAAGGAACTCTTCCCAGATGATGCCGCAGTTTGAGATGATAACCCTTCACCTGTGCTCCTGTAAACAATCAGACTGATCTCATTGATTTACTAAGATAGACTTGGCTGAGGTCATTTTCTTCATTTATTACTAATACACTATCTGCAATGAATATACATTTGCATGTCCTCAGGAAATACCACACAGCATAATTGATATCTTGATAGGGACAAAGAGAATTAAAGATCTGCTGGGTGTGAGAAGCTGCACAGTTCCTATACTTGAGAATAAGACATACAGGTGGCCAACAGATGTGGTTAGCTATGCTTGTATTATATGAGATGGTGTTCCTTCTCCCTATAGTGCCAATTGCGTTTTCCCTGGAACAAGTGATAAGACATGTAAATAAGTTAAACTACCCAAGAGTGTCACCTCTTTAGTTGGGATTCCAGTACACCAAACTTCCTGTATGTGGCCTGGAGTGGCATCCTCCATAGGGAATGTATTATATTAATCCCAGCACTAGGGAGGTGGATACAGGAAATGGTATAGCTGGGTGGAGTGAGGAAGGATTATGATGGGAGGAGACAGGAGCTCAGCTCCCTTTCAGCTGAAAAGTCATGGAGGTAGGAGGTAGCTGTGGTTTGCTCCTTTTTGTCTCTCTGATCTTTCAGCATTAAATCCTATATCTGACTCTGGGTTTTTATTATTAAGACCAATTAGAATTCATGCTACAAAAGAGCCCAAGAAATGGCACAGAAACTGAGACCCACTCATTCAAACACTCAGAAATCCCATAAAAGCACTAAACTGGAAGCCACAATATATTTGCAGAGGACCTGGTGCAGACCCATATATATATATATATATATATATATATGTGTGTGTGTGTGTGTGTGTGTGTGTGTGTGTGTGTGTGTGTGTGTATTGCCTCAGTGTCTGTGAGCTTGATCATGTTGATTTAGAGGGCTTTGTTTTCTTGGTGTCGATTTAGAGGGCTTTGTTTTCTTGGTGTCCTCTATCCACTTTGGCTTGTAAGACTGGTTCTTTCTGCTTCCTCTTCCAAAAAATTTCCACAACCATGAGGGGTGGGGTTTGATGAAGACATCTCATTTAGGGCTGAGTGTTCCAAGGTTTCTCACTTTGTATAGTTGTATAATGTCTGTCTTTGGGACTTTGTATTTGTTCCCATCTGCTGCAGGAGGAGACTAGCTGTTAGAAAGAACACAAAGGAGACCACTGGTACAGAGGCCTTTGTGAGTACTATAGTCTAGGAAGCCAATGAGATGAATCAGACAGTGAGATACTAATGTACAGGTGATAGAAGATACATCTCAACCCTGACCTTTAACACAAGGGAAGTTTGCATCTTCCTGAGGGAGGAGAAATTTGGGGAAAGTTAAGGAGTCTCCATGGTTTGTCCGTACTCCATTCTGATAAGAGACATGGATATACTAAAACAGTATGAGCGGATATATTGCTGGATATCCTGCCAGAGCTGAAACAGAAGGCTCAACATGCTTTAGCATGTCCCTGTTACCTCCTTCATCTGAGCTGAGTTGGTCAGGACAGGCCTTCTCCATCAACACCTATAGGAACACCACAGCCATAGGAGCACCCCACCGTATGACAGATGGATGGCCTATGGAGAATAAAAGTGGAGTAAGGAGGTTTGATTTGGAGAGATTGGCCAGGCTGAATCTCTTGATTTATGTCAGAGGAAAGGCAGCAAAACCAGGGGACTCAAGAAAGCTGACAACTTGAGTGAAGTTTGGAGGACAAGGCTCATTTTTATCACATCTACTTTGATAACAGTTATGTGATCACAGTTCAGCAGAGAAGCCTGCTTTACAGGCCAGCCTGCCCAAGATTGTATGAAGCACAACAATGTCATTTGTCTTCAGGATAACATCTGAGGTGGGGGAACATCATTTATCCTAACTCTTCTCTAGAAACTGAGGAAAGTCACAGGAATTGCTGTGTTCTTACTCAGGTTTATTTTTTCACATTTCAAATTCCCTTCTGAGAAATTTCAACATCGATGTTTCCAAGCACATGCTACAAGTTTATTATATTATCACACAACCTCTATTCTAAGCACAACTCTGGATGTCACAGTGTTCTGCATCATGATATTCTCTTCAGAATGACTCTATTGAAAAACAGTAGGTGTAGATTAGGAGATGTTTTATGATTTGCTGAAGCACACTCATATTTTATTGTAGTAAACTTTTATCTGCAGAATACCCAAGACCCACTGGTACTTGCTTTGAGAAGACAGAGATCCTGTTGACCACTGGCAAATATGTTTATAACCCTTGAGTGTTTCACAGTATTGGGAAATCATGTGGAAAATTGTAAAACTGTAAGTGAGGAGTCCAGAAAAGTACACTCTGTATTAGTGGGAAAGGACATTTAGTCAAGGTGCTGTAAAGTGTACGGGTAAAGCTTCGAGTGACAGAGGTGAGCTCCATTTTCTCCTCCACATCACATTGCTTTTTGTTGCTATAGTTGATGGTTAATTGAAAGAACAAAATAAGCAATTGTTGTTGAAGACACAAAACTTTGGTTCCAGGACAATGAAGAAGCCAAACAAAAGAAGAGCTGATGTCCCCTCTATGCTGGCTTCTACAGTCCCAGAAGCCACTATTCAAGCTGATGTAGGTGAATTGTCCCTGAGAGTTTTAGTCATTTATGGTTTTGGTGTACTATATTATCAGTACACTGAGTAAGTTGTGCCTAGGGGTAAAATAGTAGCATGGCAATTATAGTAATAGTCAAATGATTTCTGAATGCTTTTAAGCTTTTTCATAGAAAGTTTATGGTGAGTTTTCCTGACCGTGTTAGAGACATTTAGCTGGAGATGTCATAGGACCTAGAGGTGAGGCAAATGCTATTGTATTGATCAATGAACATGATGACAGCTTCCTGAACTTTGTTGCTTATAACCGTAGATTATTTGTACCATTGACTTCAGTAATATATTGTATATACTTATAGTGTGCTGCAGCTATTGAACAATATTAAATTCATTGAATTGCTGAAAATAAATGATTATTGATGTGGTATCATTGGTTAATTCTCAGACATAAATTATAGATCATAAACAAACATATGTGTTAACATTTCAAGACTTGCAGAACATAGAAGAGAGCATGTAAAGATTGTATGAGAGTGAAAAAAAATGCCATATTATGTAACTACTTTCTCAGATTTGGAGCATATGATCTTGGAGGCAAGAGTAACTCATGAGGCTCATGAAGGATAAAGGACAGTAATGCTTAAGAGTCATCGAGCAAGTTTATTGTAGACTTAGAAAGCAAGTGGCAAAGGACAGCAGAAGAGTTATGGGGGCTGAAGATGACAGAAGTAGACACAGGTTAAAGTTAGCATGGATATGAGGAGGAGATTGAGTCACGGGGAGGCAAGGCATATCACCCAAAAAGAAATCTAACAGGACAATGAAGGAGCTAGAGAAGACCCAGGGCATGGCTGCGATGAATATCCCAAGAGGAACAGAACACTGAGAAATGACAACCCTGGGCATATGGGGTGCTATGTGTAGACTAGATTGACAGAGTGGTCAGTCCCCGAGAGTGAAAGCTGGGGCATAGTCTGCTCTGGGACATAAGTGCTCACGGAAGGACGAGACGCCAGCGTTAGGAGGAGGCCTTTGCAGACGGGACAGAACATTCAGAAAACCAAACTGAACTTCGTAGAACCGAGAACTTCCAAGGGACAGTCACACAATTTAGTAAAATAAAAAACTATGGGAGACATCATCATCCCAGGTTTAAAGTTATATTACAGAAGGGTTGTAAGAAAAACAGTATGTTACCGGCATAAAAACAAATCCACTCACCATGGGCTAAAACTGAGACCTGACATATAAGCCCACACTCCTAGAAGTACCTTACATTTGACAAAGATAACAATGCACATTGGAGAAAGCTCAGCATCTTCAACAAACGGTGCTGCTCAAATTGAAGAGCCCCCATGTATCAGAATGAAAAATCACCCTTGTCTCCATTTTTGTACATATTGGCTTTAATTTTTCTTCACATAATGTATTTTGATCACATCATTTTTCATTCCCTACCCTCTCCTAGATTTTTTGTACTCCCTTATCCCATGAATTTTATGTTCTTTCCCTCTTGGTCTCTTTCCAAAACCAAACACAAACCACCAAAGAAAACAATACCAGCTGATCTGAAAAAGACAAAAAAAAATCTGTAGCTGAAGTTTTCCTGGCCCTGTATGGCCCATGGTCAGGACACAGAGACTTATATTACTTATAAACTGTATGGCCATGGCAGGCTCCTTGTTACCTATTTCTTCTATCTTAAATTATCCCGTTTCTATTAATCTTTGCCATGTGGCTCGTGGCTTACTGGTACTTTGCACCCTGCTCCTCATCACAGTGGCTGGCAGCATCTCTTCCTGCCTCAGCCTTCCACTTCCCAGAATTCTCCTCTCTCCTTGTCTCACCATTACTTCCTGCCTGGCTATTGGCCAATCAGCACTTTATTTATCAATCAACCATCCACAGCAAATATCAATCCAAATCAAAATTGCTAAAAAAATTAAAAGAAAATATGGAGTACTTTTTGTGTTTGGCCTGGTGTTGGCTGTGGATCTCTGCATCTGCTTCTATCAGTTTCTGGGGAAAGGCTCTATGATGACAGTTAGGGTATATCTTTAATATTTCTTGGCTATTTGTGTTTCATCTTTAAGAACTCTTAGCTTTCTACCTCATTTTAATTGGGTTATTTTTTCTTGATATTCCATTTTAATGATGTTGTATATTTTAGATAATAATTTTCTAGTGGTGGAGTCGGTCCTTGATGCTGAGGTGAGATTCATGGATGCAGCATTAAGATGTATCCTGTTTTCTAACCCAGTCTTGAAATCTGTGTCTTTTTAGTGAAGAAATGAGATGATTAATATTGAGAGTTGTCAATGAGAAGTGTTTATTGATACATATTTTTTGTTGTTATTGTGTGATTTTGTCCCTATGTGATTTAGTCTTTTGTGATTATTTATATTTCTTGTGTACAGTAACCTCCTCAGACTGAAATATTCCTTCTACTGCCTTCAGATGAGCTGGATAGGTTGATAGAAATTGCTTAAATTTTGTTTTATTGTGACATGTTATTCATTATCCATGTGTTAATTTTGCTGTGTACAGTATTCTTGCCTGCAATCTCAGAGTTTGTTGAACATTGGTTTAGTTCCTTCTGGATTCAAAATTCTCCATTGAGAAGTTGGATGTTATTCTAATGGGTCTGTCATTACATGTGACTTCTTTTTTTCTCTTTCAGGTTTTAATATTCTTTCATTATTTCTATCTGTTTAGTGTTTTGATTATTATGCATTTAGAAAACTTCTTTTCTGGGCCTATTTGATATCCTGAATATTTCCTGTACCTTGATAAGCTCTACCTTCCTAAGGATAGGGAATTTTCTTTCTATGATTTTGCAAAAATATTTACTGTGATTTGACCTCTTTATTTTCTTCTTCTGTCTCTATTATTTAAAGGTTTTACCGTTACACAATATACCAGATTTCATGGGTGTTTTGTGCCTGGAAATTTCTATATTGAATATTTTTTAAAACTGTGGTATCCATTTATTCTCTCTTTTCTTCAACACCTGAAATTCTCTCTTTCTTGTTTTCTATTGGGTTGGTAAGCCTGATGTCTGAGATTTTTTTAAAAATTTTCATCTAGTCTTATATAAGTTTGAGGTTTCCTTAGTGGTTCCAATTCACTTTCTTGTCTTGAACACTTTTCATTGTTCCATATAATAATTTCTTTTTGTTTTCACAGTCATCTTTAAGGGATTTATTCATGTCCTCTTCTAGGTCCTTGAACATTATATATAATTTGTATTTTGAAATCCTTGTATTATTCTTCAGATATATTGCATTTTAAGGGCCTACTGTAATAGGGTTATTGGGTTCTGGTGGAGGCATACTGTCCTGGGTATTCATGTTTGTGTTTTTTGTGAATGCAGAGTTATGATGTTTAATGTTTTTCTTGGTGTTGATAGCAGGTTTTTTTTCTTTGTTGGGATGATGTACCATTCTTTGATTGTTATTGTCCTCTTAGAAATCTTGGCAAATATGATGGCTGTAGAGTCAATGGAATAAAATGCTCTGTAGGTCAGTGGGTGGCAGAAGGAATGGATATACACTGGGAAGAAAGGATGAAAGACGATGTGGAAAAGAGCTAGAAGGATCATGTCTGCACCAGGAAGTGCAGTCACCAAGGAGAGATGGTTTTCTTGGAGGAGAGTCTCCTGCAAGCAGGCTGCAGTATGACCAAAAAAAACCAAGTCTGGAAAGATAGAAATGAAAGGGCTATTAGGATCCTGAGTCTACATCAGGAGGTAGACTTCTCAGTGAATGGAGTTGGGTGGGAGGAAGTGATTCTGCAAGTAGGCTACTAAGAACTCATAATTTCTTTCTCAACTCTCTTGTGAAAATAGTCCTGTATGGGAAAATGACATCAAATACCATAATTTTGGTGACCTTGGTAATGCCTTCCTCCCTACATTTCAGTCATAGATATTCTTGTGAGATGCTATTCTTGGAGAGTTGTAAGAAGAATTTCTGCATACTCCAGATATGGAACTGATGGCAGAAATTCGTTGGACTTGGATAATACTAAATTACTACTTGCTGAACCAATGGGTTTTATTCTTGTCACTTACAAGAATATGAATGAAAGTTTAGATACAATAACAGAAATAAATCAAAGACAGTTGTATTGACAAATTTAAATATCTACACTTAGGAGAAAATCTTTTGGGTGCAGTCATACCTCTGACATGTCCCAACCCAGTTGATCATTAGCAGTACAATCTTGTGAAATGGTAAGGAAAGGTTGAGTATGTTTTCAAGGCTCCTAAGATGCTAATAAGAATTTGAGGTGATGAACTACTACCAGTTTCTTCCATGAGGTAGACATGGGCCTGAACTCATGGGGATCTCATGTGTTATCACCGCTTCAGTGCTACACAGTGACAATACCCATGATAGGACAATCTCAAATTGTTTGCATTTATCTCTTTATAAAAATAGTTGTAAAATAATGTATGTTTTGTGCCTCCCACATTGTTGAAATTCCTTTGTATTCCAGGTTGGAATGGATCAAAAGATGTACTCAAACCCATGCTTCATGCACTTCAGTTTCCTTTGAATTGAGAATTCAGGCATGCTCACAAACAAGTATCAGTGATATAGAAGTTAGCATTTTCCTGTAGAAATGTTTAATATTCCTTGGCTCCATGTTTCATGACTTTGAGAAATCATAAATGAATCACAAATGAGAAATTATCATCTTTGTATTCAAAAGGATATCAGCTAGAGAAGGCACATCAGGAATCATGCTTGAATCAGAAAATATTTTTCTGTACAGTTCTTGTGTGCATACTGTGTCTAGTTTATGAGATTTCTTTTAACAGTGAATGTATATAAAACAGTTGTACATACAAGTGTTTTACATTTGCAGATTGTCAGGTTACATCCCAGTTGTGAAGAGGAAACATCATGCAATGCTGAAAATGTGAAGGGCACTGTGAACTCAGGACACTGTTTTATGATCAGAGTATGTTTTTTGGAAGATGAAATGTGTAATTACAGAAATGCGTTAATACATGAAAAATAAGCAACGTAAAAATAGCAGGTTTCACAAACTGCCCTCAGTTGATAAGTCTTCTGTGTTCATCACTTCATGAAACATAATCCTTGACGACTCTTTCCAGCATTGTCTGACTCCATTCACTTGGATGTTCCTTTCAAGAATACAGACACAGCCCTAAACAGACAACACAATGAATGACAAACTGGTGTTAACAGGATAATCACATAATAAAGTAGGTTTTATTAAAGCAGTTTATTATTGTTGAAATTCATGGTTTTGAAATCTAAAATTTATATTTATTTACTTTTGTTTTTCCTTTGCAGTTTACACATGTCATAAACCACTTCCCAGAGATGACTTGATGCACAATCAGCATGAGCTTGTGCCTGCTACTAGTGGCATGTGTACAAACACAGTGATGATACACATCTTCCTTATACCAGTATATAAGACCATTGTTACCAAGCTATAAGTCTGTTTACATTGTACTTTTAATTCTGTGGGCATGATTGAATACACAACAAGGACTGTTCAGAAGCATTCAACTTACATGGTAATAAGGGTTAGTGTACATCTCTCACCCAGGAAATACACTTGCTGGATACTCTGAAGTCACAGCTCATGGACAGAACGATGCTTACACTTACAAAAAACCCAGATATGACTGCTTATGTGTTCAACAGGAACCAGCAAGAATTACTCATGAGGGTGAATAAAAGGATGCAGGAAATTGTATTAGAACAGAAGGCTTTTTTTTTTTTTTGGTTTTTCAAGACAGGGTTTCTCTGTGTAGCTTTGCGCCTTTCTTGGAACTCACTTGGTAGCCCAGGCTGGCCTCGAACTCACAGGGATCCGCCTGCCTCTGCCTCCCAAGTGCTGGGATTAAAAGCGTGCCTCACCACCGCCCGGCCAGAAGGCTTTTTTTTTTGATCCCCCCAAATTTTCAGTGTAGAAATCCTTTATTTCTGTGGCTAGATTGCTGGGGAGATCATCATCATCATCATCATCATCATCATCATCATCATCATCACCATCACCATCATCATTACTATGCTATAATGATTCTTTCTCAGTGTAGTGCCCTACACTTTATCAGACTTTTGATGACTTCATTATACCACTTGACTTGTTCAAATATGCTTAGGCATTTGTCTTTTAAATTGTGTGCAATTTCCTTTCTACAAGTAGTCTCTGTTTGAAACTAGATCTTTGGATATTGACACTGTAGTTCTTGAAAGACTCTTTTTTGACCCATTTTAACTCCAGTTGCAGGCCTGCAGGCAGGGCTCCTGAAGGCAGGCCTGACTACCACCATCCCCCACTGGACCCTGTAACTTACAGGTCCCACTCCACCCCCCAAACCCACCAATCCTCTGAGACCAAGGCTGCTCCCTGAGACACAGACTCCACTAGCTCTGATCTGACTAAGAGCTCTGTATGGACCAAGAATTCCCATTGGACCAAGAGCTCCCATTGGACCAAAGAGTGGCGCCCTGAGACACAGACACCATTTACACCAATTGCAGGGAGAGATGAGTACACTACAGTGCAAGAATACATTCAACAACACAAAGAGAAATGTAGCACCATCAGAACCTAGAGTTTCTACATCAGCAAGAACTGAACATCCCGACGTAGAAGAAGGAGAAGAAAATAACCTTGAAAATGACTTCAAGAAGATAATAGAGGCCTTTAAAGAGGAAATGAAAAATTCTCTTAAAGAAATCGAGGAAAAGACAAACAAAAAATTGAATGAAGTCAATAAATCCCTTAAAGAAAACCAAGAAAAAGCAATCAAACAGTTAAAGGAAACAGTTCAAGACATGAAAACTAAGATAGAGGCAATAAAGAATACACAAAGCAAGGGAATGCTAGAAATGGAAAATCTGAGTAAACAAACAGAAACTACAGATGCAAGCATAACCAACAGAATGCAAGAGATGGAAGAGAGAATGTATGGCATTGATATGAGAGAGGAAGGAGATTTGTCAGTCAAGAAAACATTAAAGCCAAAAAAAGTCATAACATAAATCATCCAGGAAATCTCTGACACCATGAAAAGAGCAAACCTAAGAATACTAGGAATACAAGAATGAGAATACCAGCTCAAAGGCACAGAATATATATTCAACAAAATCATAGAAGAAAACTTTCCCAAGCTAAAGAAGGAAATGTTTATGAAGATACAAGAAGCTTACAGAACATCAAATAGACTGGACCCCAAAAAAGAAGTCCCTTCACCATATAATAATGAAACCACTAAACATAAACAATAAAGAAAAAGTATTAAGAGCTGCAAAGGAAAAAGGCCAAGTAACTTATAGAGGCAGACCCATCAGAATAACACCTGACTTCTCATTGGAGACTCTAAAAGCCAGAAGGTCCTGGACAGACATTATACAGACACTAAGGGACCATGGATGCCAGCCCAGACTATTATACCCAGCAAAACTCTCAAATGCCATAGACAGAGTAAACAAAATATTCCATGATAAAACCAGATTAAACAATACCTATCCACAAATCCTGCCCTACAGAAAGCACTAGAAGGAAAAATCCAATCCAAGGAAGTTAGATGCACCCATGAAAACACAGGCAATAGATAATCCCACACCAACAAATATCAAAGAAGGGAAACACACAACACTATCACCAAAAAGTAACAGGATTAACAATCACTGGTCATTAATATCCCTAAATATCAGTGGACTCAACATGCCTATAAAAAGACACAGGCTAACAGAATGGATATGAAAAAGAATCCATCCTTCTGCTGCATAAAAGGAACATACCTCATAACCACATGGTAGCTCACAACCTCCTGTAGTTCCCTCTTCTGACCTGCAGGGATACATGCAGGCAGAACACTGCATACATAATAAATAAATATTTTACTCTGTCTCGAAAAACCAAAAAAAAAAAAAAAAAAAAAAGAAAAGAAAAAAGGAAACACACCTCAACTTCTAAGACAGACATTACCTCAGAGTAAAGGGCTGGGAAAATACTTTCAGTCAAATGGACTTAAGAAGCAAGCTAGTATAGCTATACTAATATCTAACAAAATAGACTTCAAACTAAAATTAATAAAAGAGATCAAGAAGGACATTACATATTCATCACCCGCAAAATCCATCAAGATGAAGTCTCAGTTCTGAACATTTATGCCCCCAATACAAGGGCATCTCATATGTAAAAGAAATATTACTCTTAAAACATTACTCTTAAAATGCACATCAAATCCCACATAATAAGAGTGGGAGAGTTAACTTCACACTCTCACCAATGGACAGGTATGCCAGACAGAAACTCAACAGAGAAATAAGGGAACTAACAGACATTATGACTCAAATGGACTTAAAAGACATCTACAGAACATTCCACCCAAACACAAAAGAATATACCTTCTTCTCAGCACCCCATGGAACATTCTCTAAAATCGACCACATACTCGGTCACAAAGCAAATCTCAACAGATACAAACAAACAAACAAAAAAGGAATAACTTACTGTATTTTATTAGACCACCATCCATTAAAGTTAGAATTCAACAACAACAGAAATTACAGAAAGCCTACAAACTGGATAATGCTCAACTGAATCACCACGGGGTAGAGGAAGAAATAAATAAATTAAAGACTTCCTGGAATTCAATGAAAAATGAATGTACAGCACATCCAAACTTATGGGACATTATGAAAGCAGTGCTAAGAGGAAAGTTCATCATTCTAAATGCCTACATAAAGAAGTTGGAGAAATCTTGTACTAGTGATTTACAAGCACACCTGAAAGCACTAGAAGAAAAAGAAGCAAACTCACCCAGGAAGTGTAGATGCCAGGAAATAATCAAATTGAGAGCTGAAGTCAATAAAATAGAAACAAAGAGAATGTTACAAAGAATTAATGAAACAAAGAGTTGGCTCTTTGAGAAAATCAACAAGATAGACAAGCCCTTATCCAAACTAACTAAAAGGCAGAGAGAGAATATCCAAATTAACAAAATCAGAAATGAAAGGGAGACACAACAACTAACCCTGAGGAAATCCAGAGAATCATCAGGTCATACTTCAAAACCTGTACTCCACAATATTGGAAAAATCTAAAAGAAATGGACAATTTTCTGGATAGGTACCATATCCCCAAATTATACCAAGACCAGATAAACAATTTAAATATACCTATAACTCTTATAGAAATAAAAGTAGTCATTAAAAGTCTCCCAACCAAAAAAAGCCCAGGACCAGCTGGTTTCAGTTCAGAATTCTACCAGAATTTCAAAGCAGAGCTAATACCAATAGTCCTCAAATTGCTCCACACAATAGAAAGAGAAGGAATGCTACAGTTACCCTGATTCCCAAACCACACAAAGATGAGATAAAGAAGGAGAATTACAGACCAATCTCCCTCATGAACATTGATGCAAAAATACTCAATAAAATACTGGTAAACCAAATCCAAGAACACATTAAAAAATCATCCATTATGATCAAATATGCTTTATCCCAGAGATGCAGGAATGGTTCAACATATGAAAATCTGTCAATGTAATCCATCATGTAAACCAACTGAAAGAAAAAAGCACACATGATCATCTCATCAGATAATGAAAAAGCTTTTGACAAACTCCAATACACTTTCATCATAAAGGTCTTGGAGAGATCAGGAATACAAGGAACATACCTAAACATAATAAAGGCAATTTACAGCAAGCCAACAGTCAACATCAAATTAAATGGAGAGAAACTCAAAGTGATTCCACTAAAATCAGGAGCAAGACAAGGCTTTCCATCCTCCCCATATCTATTCAATATAGTACTTGAAGTTCTAGCTAGAGCAATAAGACAACTTGGAAAGGAAGAATTCAAACTTTTGTTATTTGAAAATCATAAGATAAACTACATTAAATGACCCCAAAAATTCTACCAGGGAACTCCTACAACTGATAAACATCTTCAGTAATGTGGCAGCATACAAGATTAACTCAAAAAAAATCAGTCTCCCTCCTTTACACAAATGATAAACAGGCCAAGAAAGAAATCAGAAAAACATTACCCTTTACAATTGTCACAAATAATATAAAATGGCTTGTGGTAACTCTAACAAAACAAGTGAAAGACCTGTATTTCAAGAACTTCAAGTCCTTGAAGAAAGAAATTGAAGAAGATGTCAGAAAATGGAAAGATCTTCCATGCTCATGAGTAGGCAAAACCAACATAATAAAAATGGCAATCTTACCAAAAGCAATCTACAGATTCAATGCAATCCCAGTGCAATTCTTCACAGACCTTGAAAGAACAATACTGAACTTCATATAGAAAAACAGAAAACCTAGAATATCTAAAACAATCTTTCACAATAAAGCAACTTCTGAAGGCATCACCATCCCTTACTTCAAGCTCTACTATAGAGCTACAGTAATAAAAGCAACTTGGTATTGGCATAAAAACTGACATGTGGACCAATGGAATAGAATTGAAGTTCCTGACATTAATCCATACACCGATTAACACCTCATTTTTGACAAAATTGTACAATGGAAAAAAAGAAAGCATCTTCAACAAATAGTACTGGCATAACTGGATGTCAACATGTAGAAGATTGCAATTAGATTCATATCTATTGCCACACACAAAACTCAAATCTAAGTGGATCAAAGACCTCAACATAAATCCAGTTACACTGAACTTGATAGAAGAGAAAGTAAGAAGTAGTCTTGAATGCATTGGCACAGGAGACCACTTCCTAAATATAACACCAGTAGCACAGGCAATGAGAACAACAATTAATAAATGGGACCTCCTGAAGCTTTTGTAAGGTAAAGGACATGGTAAACAAGACAAAACCACAGCCTACAGAATGGAAAAGATCTTCACTAACCCCACATCTTACAGGGGACTGATCTCCAGAATATATAAAGAACTCAAGAAACTAGATATTAAAATATCAAATAATCCAATTCAAATATGGGCTACAGATCTAAATAGAGAATTCTCAACAGAAGAATCCCAAATTGCTGAAAGACATTTAAGGAATTTCTCAGCATCCTAAGTCATCAGGGAAATGCAAATCAAAATGACTCTGAGATACCATCTTACAGTTGTCAGAATGGCTAAGATCAAAAACACTGATGATAGCTTATGTTGGAGAGGATATGGAACAAGGGGAGCACCCCTCCACTGTTAGTGGGAGTGCAAACTTGTACAACCACTCTGGAAATCAGTATGGCGGTTTCTCAGAAAATTGGGAATCAATCTACTTCAAGACCCAGCTATACCACTCTTGGGCATATACCCAAGAGATGCTGAATTATTCCACAAGGACACTTCCTCAACTATGTTCATAGCAGCATTATTTGTAATGGCAAGAACCTGGAAACAACCCAGATGCCCCTCAACCAAAGAACAGATTAAGAAAATGAGGCACATATACACAATGAAGTATTACTCAGCAGTTAAAAACGAAGACATCACGAAATTTGCAGTCAAATGGATGGAACTAGAAAAAATCATCCTGAGTGAGGTAACCCAGACTCAGAAAGACAAACTTGGCATGTACTCACTCATAAGTGGATACTAGATGTAAATGAAAGGATAATCAGATTACAACCCACAGCTCCAGAGAAACTAGCTAACAAGGAGAACCCTAGGGATGTACGGATCACCTCAGGAAGGGGAAACAGAGGAGATTCCCATGAGTAAACTGGAGATGAGGGTGGGCAATAGAGGGGAGTGGATGGGGGATGAGAACATGAGGGAACGGGATGGTCGAGCTGGGGGAGAGACAGAGTGGGAGAGCAATGAAAGAGATATCTTGATAGAGGGAGATCTCATGGGGTTAGTGACAAACCTGGCACTAGGGGAATTCCCAGGGATCCACAAGCATGACCCTAGCTTAGACTACTAGCAATAGTGGTGAGGGTGCCTGAACTCACCTACCCTGGTAATCAGATTGGTGAATACCGTAACTGTCATCATAGGGCCTTCATCCAGTAACTGATGGAAGCAGATGCAGAGATCCACAACCAAGCACCAGGCCGAGCTCCAGGAGTCCAGTCCAAGAGAGGGAAGAAGGATTATATGAGCAAGAGGAGTCACCATCATGATGGGGAAACCTACAGAGACTACTGAACCAAGCTCATAGGAACTCACACACTTTAGACCGACAACTTTGGAACCTACATGGGACCTGACTAGACCCTCTGCATAGAGTCGGCTGTGTAGGTGGGTCTGTTTGAGGGAATCCTGGCAGTGTGATCAGGAGCTATCCCTGGTGCAGGAGCTGACTTTCTGGATCCCACTATCTATGAGCGGACACCTTGTTCTCCCTTAATGCAGCTGGGAGGGGCTTGGCCCTGTATGGTGATATTTTATTTGTTTTGAAATATGATTTTATTTGTATGTTAATAAATAAAGTTGCCTGGGGGTCAGAGCTAATAGCAAGCCATAGTAGAAGTCTGGCAGTGGTAGCACATGCCCCTAATCCAATCACACGGCAGGCAGAGTCTGTGTATTCAAGGACATAGCCAGCTTGGAGACACACGCCTTTAATCTCAATACCAACCATAGAGACCTGGAGGTCTGTATAGACAGACAATGACGAGGATGTCATGTGGTTGGGTTTACAACCAATGAGAAAGCAGAACAGAAAGTCAATAAAAAGCAGACACACAGGAAGTAGGTCTCTTTCTCAGGGGAAGGACGGCAGTGGCAGTGGGTGGTAAGAAAGTGGTTTTAGTCTCAGCTCTTAGTTACTGCTCTGACCTATTGGGCTTTTAACTCTGCATTTGGCTCCGTGTTTTTTATTTAATAATACTTTAACTTCTACAGCCCTGCCTCAACTGAATGTCCCAGGCTTAGCTGTCCCTCCATGGAGAACTTACCCTGTTAGAGGAGGGCATGAGGGATGGGTCTGGGAGGGGGAAGGTAGGCATGGGGGGAGCACTAGAAGGGATGAGAGGGGGATCTGTGATTGGTATGTAAAATGAATAAAAAAAATCAGTAAAAAGAACAAGGAACAAGGGGAAGGTGATAATTTGTATGATAAAGAGAATAAGCAGGGCTTTCAGGATGTCAAGGTCCTATGCCCTCACACAATACAGAAATTACCAAAGGAGATAAAAGGAGTAATTTGTGAAGAGAAGGTGGATTTGAACTCAGGTTCTGGTAGATAATAACTATGACTTTGTCAAATTGTCTGTTTTCCTTGCTTCTGTGTTCTTATCTATAAAGTGGGAAGAACGCCAGTTCCACAAGAGTAAATGAGTAATGTTTATGAAGATGCAGAGGTTTAACTGACTCATGAAATGTGCTCCAGAAATAGTGCTTGATGTCATTTGATTGTTGTTATTTTTAAAAGTGGAAAATGATTTAGGAAGCACAGAACTGAAAATATCGAGGCAGAAAACTTCCCATTATCCCAGTCAGGGAAATTGTTTAAATACAATATGCCAAAGAAGTTATTAAACAAATTGCCTTCTTTGGAATGAAAGTGAATGGCAGTGTCATTGTAGTTTAAAAACAAAACAAAAATATACGTAAGTGTTGATTAGGAATAACACTGCAGTTTAAGCAGGAATTACACAATGCGGCTTAATAACTCGGACACTGCCACCTTGAATTTTAGTGGTACATTACACATCCCGTGGAAGAGGAGATTTGATTTTTTGATTGAATGTTTTTATTTTTTATAAATATTTTTATTTTATAATTAATTTAATTTTACATATCAGCAACAGATTCCCCTGTCCTCCCTCCTCCCACCCCCAGCCTTTCCCCTCAATACACCCCCCCATTCCCACCTTCTCCAAGGCAAGGTTTCCCCTGGGGATTCATCCTAGCCTGGTAGATTCAGTTGAGGCAGGTCCACTCCCCTCCTCCCTGCACCAAGTCTGAGCATAAACCCTAGGTTCCAACAGCCAGCTCATGCACCAAGGACAGGAGATTTGATTTTGAAGCTAGATTTCAAACTGGTGAGAGGATTCA
>CABHPR010157511.1:0-20004 GCA_902168415.1 Peromyscus melanophrys | reverse complement strand
AGCACCAGACTTCTTTTCCAGTGTGACAGAGCACAGCAGGCACTGACAGTGTGGAATGGGCTAAGTCAGAATTAGGATGAAGTGCTTCTAGGACCCCACACTTCATTTCTCCCTGATCCATTTCTGTTCTCTGTGTCTTCTGTGTCCTTGCCATCATCCAGGTGGTCTCCTGATGTCTCCTGTGATCACTTACCAAGACTCGCACATTTTCTTTGCTTCTCTGATCTCAGGTTGCAGACTGCTACACTCTCAGCACCATATCTCTTCCCAGCATGCTGATCGCAGCTCCATGGCCACAAAGATCTGGAGGAGGTCAGCTGGAGGGAAGGCAGCCAGTGCCTGAGATATGGTCTGTGATTCTGTGACCTCACCTCTCCACAGACCTGCAATTATTCTTTTACTTGAAATAGCAATGGACATTGCAGGCTTGAGCAGGCAAGAACTTTGCTCTGAACTTTTCTCCCCTGGTGACCATTAGCAAAGAAAAATTTTAATTTCCTGCTCTTAGCTCTTAAGGGAATATTGTGAGTTCAGAGAAGTCATTATCTGCTCTGTTTCCTAGAGGTCACAGGATCTCACTTTCAGATATGAGGAGGTATTTATGGTCTGTCTGAGATCTTTAACTGTGCTATGTATGTGCATTGTATTTCTTGGTTGTCTGAGGTGTCCTGCACACAAATCTCATTTCCCTTCCTCTTCTCAGTGGGTGCCATAAAATGTATAGAATAGAAATTCAATGACAAATATACTTTTTAAAAATATTTTCAAAGAGCACCATAAAATAACAGAATGCTACAAATTCACAGTAGTGTTTACTGAATAAATGTAAGTTGTCCAAAATAATTTATTCATGTTGCTTTTACAACTGGAACCAATTTGCATTTTGGGTGAAAATATCACTCATCAACTTCCTTTGGCATTAGTACCTGAAGGGAAAGAAATAGGATTTTGAAAGAGTTACCTATATGGATGAACAGTTCTGCTTCCAGAAGACATGAGTTATTTTTTTTTCATTTTTTATATATTTTTATTATTTTTTAAAGGAACGCAAACTTCTTTATTGTACACAGTACAGAATATAACACAGCTCGGCAGCATGTACACAGCCCTGCACAGCGGGGAGTATCTCAAATCAACTGGCAGGCTAAAGCCTTTCTGCACTGTAGACTTTCCACACTCTGGAAAAGAAACAAATGAATGAAAGAACCCCCACACTCTGAAGGAAACAGTTATCTGGGGGTACATGAGTCTGATGGGAATGCAAAGTGATGCCGCTGTCCTGTGTCCCTTACAGCACGCGCTGTGCAGTCACAACAGGGCAGGGGCAGCTCAGGTCACAGAAGGTTCTTTTCATACCCAGTAAAAGAGCATAAATTCATTAAAAAAACAAAACAACCAAAAACCCCAAACCAGTATAAGTAAAGGGAGGAAGAGAAAAACAAACAGACAAACAAACAGAAAACCAATCTATGCAGCATTTACAACAAATAAGTCTCTAGCCAGCTGAGTAAAATTTGCATCTATGTGTAAACTATGTGTAGGTTAGAAAACTAAAAATATGCTTTAGAAAAAGTCCTTTCATTAGAGTACAATGCTCATTAAGGACCGAGCTTTGGGCTTGACCCCTCTGCGGGCTGACTAGCTTTCAGGAGGAAAACCTTAGTTCCCCAGTTATAAAATGCACCCCTCATTCCTGTGAACCTCTTCACAAGTGTGCTGTGGGTCATGGGAGGGATATGGAGTGCCTCCTTGTGGGACAGCAAAGCCCATCCCACACTCAGTCAGCTCTGTGTCCTGCACATGAGGAACACGATTTTTTAATTTTTTAATTTTATAATTTAATTTAATTTAATTTTACATATCAGCCACGGATTCCCCTGTCCTCCCTCCTCCCGCCCACCCCCACCCTTCCTCAAGCCCATCCCCCATTCCCATCTCCTTCAGGGCAAGGACTTCCCTGGAGATTCAGCTCAGCCTGGTAGAATCAGTCCAGGCAGGTCCAGTCCCCTCCTCCCTTCACCCAGGCTGAGCAAAGTGTCCCTGCGTAGGCCCCAGGTTCCAAACAGCCAGCTCATGCACTAAGGACAGGTCCTGGTCCCACTGCTTGGGGGCCTCCCAAACAGTTCAAGCTAATCAACTGTCTCCCTTATCCAGAGGGTCTGATCCAGTTCCATGGGGTCTCCTCAGCTATTGGTTCACAGTTCATGTGTTTCCACTAGTTTGACTGTTTGTCCCTGTGCTTTTTCCAATCATGGTCTCAACAATTCTTGCTCATACAATCCCTCCTCTTTCTCACCAACTGGACTCCTGGAGCTCCATCTGGGGCCTGCTTGTGGATCTCTGCATCCGCTTCCCTCAGTCATTGGATGAGAGTTCTACCATGACAGTTAGGGTGTTTGGCCATCCTGTCACCAGAGTAGGTCAGTTCGGGCTTTATCTCGGCCATTGCCAGTAGTCTATTGTGGAGGTATCTTTGTGCATTTCTGGGGACCTCTCTAGCACTTTGCTTCTTCCTATTCCCATGGGGTCTTCATTTATCATGGTGTCTTTTTCCTTGTTCTCCCTCTCTGTTCTTGATCCAGCTGGGGTCTCCTGCTCCCCTAAGCTCTCTTTCCCTCGACCTTTGCCCTTCATCAACCCCTTTCATGTCCAGTTTGCTCATGTAGATCTCATCCATTTCTCTGTCATTGGGCAATCCCCGTGTCTTTCTTAGGGCCCTCTTTTCTAGGTAGCCTCCCTGGAGTTGTGAGTAGCAGGCTAGTCATCCTTTGTTTTACCTCTACTATCCACCTATGAGTGAGTACATACTATGTTTGTCTTTCTGAGTCTGGGTTACCTCACTCAGGATGATTCTTTCTAGATCCACCCATTTGCCTGCAAACCTCATGATGTCATTGTTTTTCTCTGCTGAGTAGTACTCCATTGTGTATATGTACCACATTTTACTTATCCATTCTTCAGTTGAAGGGCATCTAGGTTGTTTCCAGGTTCTGGCTATTACAAACAATGCTGCTATGAACATAGCTGAGCATGTACCCTTGTGGTATGATTGAGCATTCCTTGGGTATATGCCCAAGAGGGGTATAGCTGGGTCTTGGGGGAGACTGATTCTCAATTTTCTAACAAAGTGCCATACTGATTTCCAAAGTGGCTGTACAAGCTTGCATTCCCACCAACAGTGGAGGAGAGTTCCCCTTGCTCCACATCCTTTCAGCATAAGCTGTCTTCAGTATTTTTTATCTTAGCCATTCTGACAGGTGTAGTGGTGGTATCTCAGAGTCATTTTGATTTGCATTTCCCTGATGATTAGGGATGTTCAGCAATTCCTTAAATGTCTTTCAGCCATTTGAGCTTCCTCTGTTGAGAACTCTCTGTTTAGCTCTATAAGCCCATTTCTTAATTGGACTGTTGTGCATTTTGATGTCTAATTCTTGAGTTGTTTATATAGTCTGGATATCAGCCCTCTGTCAGATGTGGGGTTGGTGAAGACCTTTTCCCATTCTGTAGGCTGTCACTTTGTCTTGTTGACCGTGTCCTTTGCTCTACAAAAGCTTCTCAGTTTCAAGAGGTCCCATTGATAGATTGTTTCTCTCAGTATCTGTGCTTCTGGTGTTATATTTAGGAAGTGATCTCCAGTGCCAGTGCATTCAAAACTACTTTCTACTTTCTCTTCTATCAGGTTCAGAGTAACTGGATTTATGTTGAGGTCTTTGATCCACTTGAACTTCAGTTTTGTCCATTGGTCCCCATGTTGGTTTTTATGCCAGTACCAAGCTGTTTTTATTACTGTAGATCTATAGTAGAGCTTGAGGTCAGGGATCGTGATGCCTCCAGAGGTTGTTTTATTGTACAGGATTCTTTTGGCTATTCTGGGTTTTTTGTTTTTCCATATAAAGTTGAGTATTGTTCTTTCCAGGTCTGTGAAGAATTGTGTTGGTATTTTGATGGGGATTGCATGAATCTGCAGATTGCTTTTGGTAAGATTGCCATTTTTACTATGTTAATCCTGCCTATCCATGAGCAAGGAATTCTCTCCATTTTCTGACATCTTCTTTAATTTCTTTTTTCAGGGATTTAAAGTTCTTGTCATATAGGTCCTTCACTTTCTTAGTTAGAGTTACCCCAAGGTATTTTATATCATTTGTGGCTATTGTAAAGGGTGATGTGTCTCTAATTTTCTTCTCAGCCTGTTTGTCAATTGTATATAGGAGGGCTACTGATTTTTTTGAGTTAATCTTCTATCCTTCTACGTTGCTGAAGGTGTTTATAAGCTGTATGAGTTCCTTGGTCAAATTTCTGGGGTCCCTCATGTATACTATCATGTCATCGGCAAATAGCAAAAGCTTGACTTATTCCTTTCCAATTTGTATCGTGTTGATCTCCTTATGTTGTCTTATTGCTCTGGCTAGAGTTTAAGTCCTATTTTGAATAAGTTTGGGGCGAACGGACAGCCTTGCCTGGTTCCTGATTTTCATGGAATAGCTTTGAGTTTATCTCCATTTAATTTGATGTTGGCTGTTGGCTTGCTGTAAAGTGCCTTTATTATATTTAGGTATGTTCCCAGCATTCCTGATCTCTCCAAGACCTTTATCATGAATGGGTGTTGGATTTTGTCAAATGCCTTTTCAGCATCTAGTGAGATGATCATGTGGTTTTTTTCTTTCATTTTTTTTATATGGTGTATTACATTGACAGGCTTTCGTATGTTGAACCACCCTTGCATTCCTGGGATGAAGCCTACTTGATCATGGTGGATAATTGTTTTGATGTGTTCTTGGAGTCTGTTTGCCAGTATTTTATTGAGTATTTTTGCATCAGTGTTCATGAGGGAGATCGGTCTGTAGTTCTCTTTCTTTGTTGCATCTTTCTTTGGCTTAAGAATCAGGGTAATTGTAGCCTCATAGAAGGAGTTTGGTAATGTTCCTTCTGTTTCTATTGTGTGGAACAATTTAAAGAGTATTGTTGTTAACTCTTCTTTTAAGATGTAGTAGAATTCTGGGGTGAAACCATCTGGTCCTGGGTTTTTTTTTTTTTTTTGGTTGGGAGACTTTTATTGACTGATTCTATTTCCTTAGGGGTTATTGGACTATTTAAATAGTTTATATGGTCTTCATTTAACTTAGGTATGTGGTACCTGTCTAGAAAAATATCCATTTCTTTTAGATTTTCTAGTTTTGTGGAGTAGAGGTTTTTGAAGTATGACCTGATGATTTTCTGGATTTCCTCATTGTCTGTTGTTATGTCCCCCTTTTCATTTCTGATTTTGTTAATTTGCATGCTCTCTCTCTGCCATTTGTTTAGTTTGGATAAGGGCTTGTTGATCTTGTTGATTTTCTCAAAGAACCAACTCTTTATTTCATTAATTTTTTGCATTGTTCTCTTTGTTTCTATTTTATTGATTTCAGCTCTCAATTTGACTTTTTCCTGGTGTCTATTTTTTCTGGGTGACTTTGTTTATTCTTTTTCTAGAGCTTTCAGGTGTGCTGTTAACACTAGTGTGAGATTTCTCCAACTTGTATATGTGGGCATTTAGTGCTATGAATTTCCCTCTTAACACTGCTTTCATAGTGTCCCATAAGTTTGGGTATGTGATGTATTAATTTACATTGATCTCTAGGCATTCTTTAATTTTTTTCTTTATTTCTTCTTTAACCCATTGGTGATTCAGTTGAGCCTTATTCAGTTTCCATGAGATTGTAGGTTTTCTGTAGTTTTTGTTATTGTTGAAATCTAACTTTAAACCCTGGTGGTCTGATGGAACACAGGGGGTTATTCCAATTGTTTTGTATCTGTTGAGATTTGCTTTGTGGCCAAGTATGTGTTCAATATTAGAGAAGATTCCATGGGGTGCTGAGAAGAAGGTATATTCTTTTTTGTTAGGATGGAATGTTCTGTAGATATCGATTAAGTCCATTTGAGTCATAACATCAGTTAAGTCCTTTATTTCTCTGTTAAGTTTCGATTTGGGAGATCTGTCCAGTGGTGAAAGTGGGGTGTTGAAGTCTCCCACTATTAATGTGTGGGGTTTTATATGTGATTTAATCTTTAGTAATTTTTTTTTTGCATATATGGGTGCCGTTGTGTTTGGGGCATAAATGTTCAGAATTGAAACTTCATCTTGGTGGATCTTTCCTGTGATGAGTATGTAATGCCCTTCTTGATCTCTTTTGATTGATTTTAGTTTGAAGTCTATTTTGTTGGATATTAGGATGGCTACACCCACTTGCTTCTTAAGACCATTTGATTGGAAAGTCTTTTCCCAGCCTTTTATTCTTAGGTAGTGTCTATCTTTGAATTTGAGGTGTGTTTCTTGTATGCATCAGAAAGATGGGTCCTGCTTTCATATCCATTCTGTTAGCCTGTGTCTTTTTATAGGTGAATTAAGTCCATTGGTATTAAGGGATATTAATGACCTTTGATTGTTCATTCCTGTTATTTTTTGGTGGTAGTGTGTGTGTACTTCTCTTCTTTGGGGTTTACTGCTGTGGTGTTATCTGTTGCCTGTGTTTTCGAGGGTGTATCTGACTTCCTTAGGTTGGAATTTTCGTTCTAGTGCTTTCTGTACGGCTGGGTTTGTGGATAAGTATTGTTTAAATCTGGCTTTGTCTTGGAATGTCTTGTTCACTCCGTCTACGATGATTGAAAGTTTTGCTGGGTATATTAGTCTAGGCTGGCATCCATGGTCTCTTAGTGTCTGAATTACATCTGTCCAGGTCCTTCTGGCTTTCAAAGTCTCCATTGAGAAATCGGGTGTTATTCTGATGTGTTTACCTGTATAAGTCACTTGTCCTTTTTCCTTTGCTGCTCTTAATATTCTTTTTTTATTCTGTATGTTTAGTTGTTTAATTATTATGTGGTGAGTCGACTTTTTTTGGGGGTCTAGTCTGTTTGGTGTTCTTGTTTCTTCATAGGCCTTTCCTTCTTTAAGTTGGGAAAGTTTTCTTCTATGATCTTGTTGAATATATTTTCTGTGCCTTTGAGTTGGTATTCTTCTCCTTGCTCTATCCCTATTATTCTTAAGTTTGGTCTTTTCATGGTTTCCCAAATTTCCTGGATATTTTCGGTCATGACTTTGTTGGCTTTAGTGTTTCTTGTGACTGATGATTCTATTTCTTTTACCATATCTTCAACGCCAGAGATCAGCTTTTCCATCTCTTGCATTCTGTTGGTTATACTTGCATCTGTAGTTCCTGTTCGTTTACTCAGATTTTCTATTTCCAGCATTCCCTCTGATTGTGTCTTCTTCATTTTTTCTATTTCCCTTTTCAGGTCTTGGACTGTTTCCCTCATCTCTTTCATTGCTTTTTCATGGTTTTCATTCAGGGATTTATTGTTTTCTTCTGCTTTATTTGTCTTACTCCAGTTTTTTTTTTTTTATATCGTTCTTCCTATTTTTTGTTTGTCTTTTCCTCAATTTCATTTTTGATTTCTTCTTTAAAGGTCTCTTGCATCTTCATGATGTTATTATTAAAGTTGCTTTCTTTTGCTTCTTCCATTTTGTGATGTTCAGGTCTTGCTGTTGGAGGAGGGCTAGGTTCTGGTGATGCTGTATTGCTCTTTGTTTTGTTGTATGTACCTTTGCCTTGATGGCTGTCTATCTCCTTGTGGATTCATTCTTGGTCTTATCAGGGCTCTTGGTCCAGACAGAGCTGTGGTCTGGATGGGAGCTGGCGGCTCTGGTCTGGATGGGAGCTCCAGGCTGGATAGAAGCTGTGGGCTTATCTCTGAGTCTCAGGCAGTGGCTGGGGTCTTGGGCGCATGGTTGTGGGGCAGGGCATGCAGATTGAAGAGTCTGCTGGGGGGGTCTCTGGTCCGGATGGGAGCTGGGGGCTGGTCTAAAATTCTCAGGAAGTGGGGCGGGGGTCTCTGGCAGATAGGTGTGGGGGCAGGGCATATAGACGGCAGGGTCTGCTGGGGGGGTTCTTATAGAAGGAGAACCTTAGCAGGGGCTCTGCCCAATGGCCAGAACCTGGGGTCAAGTTGGATGGGTCTTCCCAGTAAAGGCTGGTGCCCAGGGATGGGACCTAGGGGCAGGCCTCTCTGGGTATGACCCCAGGCACTCGCCTCTTGTCTGGATGGGAGCTCTGGGCTGGATGGGAGCTGGAGGCTGGCCCCTGAGTCTCAGGAAGTGGCTGGGTTCTATGGCGGATGGGTGTGGGGCAGGGCGTGTAGATTGCAAGGTCTGCTGAGGAGGGGGTGGGTCTAGGAGCAGGGGAACCTTCCTGCTGGGGCTGCCTGGTAGCCAGAACCTGGGGATAAGTTGGGCAGGTCTTCCCAGAATGGCTGGTGCCCAGGGAAGGGACCTAGGGGCAGGCCTCTCTGGGTTTGACCCCAGGCACTCACCTCTGGTCCAGATAGGAGCTGGGGGCTGGTCTCCAATTCTCAGGAAGTGGGGGCGGGTCTTGGGCGGATGGGTGAGGGGGCAGGGCATGTAGACTGCAGGGTCTGCTGGGGGAGTCTTGGAGAAAGGGAAACTTCCCTAGGGGCCCTGTCTGATGGTCAGAACCTGGGGCTAATTTGGGCAGGTCTTCCCCAGAATGGCTGGTGCCCAGGGATGAGACCTAGGGGTAGGCCTCCCTGGGTATCCTGCTTTTTTTTTAATTATTAAGAAATTTTTTCTCATTATCGAACTTTGTCCTCAGTTGGTGGCGCATGCTTTTAATTCCAGCACTTGGGAGGCAGAGGCAGGTGGATCTCTGTGAGTTCAAGGTCAGCCTGGTCTACAAAGTGAGTTCCAGGAAAGGTGCAAAGCTACATAGGGAAACGCTGTCTCGAAAAACAAACAAACAAACAAACAAACAAACAAACAAACAAACAAACACAAAAAAGAAATTTTTTTCATTCATTTTACACACCAATCACAGTTTTTATGTCTTCTTTCAGCAACTCTTGTAGAACCTCTGAAGCACTATTGGCCAGCTTTGGCAACTGATGGCAAATTAATGAATTATTTCCTATTCTAATGAGGACTGGTGTTTCTAATTCTTTTGAAATATTTCTTTGATGATATTAAACCAGTTATAATTGCATAAAAATGTATTTCATTAAGACTAATACTCTCTTCTCTGATTTCTGTCTTCCTCCATGCTTTTGTCTTTTCCACTTTCATTTTGACTTTCTTTCTTAGTTACACATGTGTCAGGAAAGTTGTCAGGTTTTTCAATCTCATACTGCATTAGTGGCTTACCATAGCAATGCCTGGTTCATTTACTTTCATGAAAGATTTGTTTTATATTATTTGTTTGAATGTAACTGTATACAAATCTCTACACTGGCCAGCTGTTGCCAGCATGACTAATACTACAAAAAAGAGGATTTGTAGCTGGAGTTTTCTCTCTGAGTCCCACCAAGTCCCGACAGTTCCTTAGCCCACTTATAAAAAAAAAATACACAGGTGCTTATATTATTTAAACTGTTTGGCCTAATGGCTCAGACTTCTAGCTATCTAGTTCTTACATCTTAAATTAATCCATTTCTATAAATCTATGCCTTGCCACGTAGCTTGTGGCTTACCGGCATCTTCACATGCTGCTTGTCATGGCAGCAGCTGGCAGTGTCTCCCCCTGCCTTCCTGTTCTCTCAATTTTCCTCTCTGTTAGTCCTGCCTATACTTCCTGCCTGGCCACTGGCCAACCAGTGTTTTATTTATTGACCAATCAGAGCAGCACATTTGACATACAGACCATCCTACAGCAAGAACTATTCAATAAAATATTATTTTCTGTTGTCAGATCCTAATCTTATAAATTCAGTAGTGTTCATCTGGATCCATCATAGTTCTAGGATTAGAGTTTGTAATGTCCTCCCCACTGATTTCCATGATATCTGCATTAATTTGAATTCTCAACAATTGTATATACACATTCCTCTAGCCACATATTTGAAAGATCACTAGGGGAGGCATATGGGATCATTTGGAGGAAAGAAGGGGGGAAGGGAAATGATGAAATTATATTCTAAAAAAGCAAAATAAGTAAAATTTAAAAAATAATTTCTTTGACCTTTTCACCTGAATAATTTCCAGAATTTTCAATTTATGTCGTCTAAATGATACTGACTCTACTCTGATGAGATGAAAGGTCAGTATAGTTTAGATTTGCATTTCCCCAATAGCTAAATATCTTGATTTTCTTCAATTAATTATTGTTTATTTGTAATTCTTCTCTTAGGAAATATCTACTCCTTTCATTTCTCATTTACTGATGGGATTACTGGTATTTTTGTTAACTTGTTTAAGTCCATATTATATTCTGAATATCAATTCTCTACAATATGATTAGTTGTCAAGAATTTATTCCCATTCTTCATGGGTTAGTTCATTCTTTGGCAATTAACACCATCTTCTAAAGGATTTTCATATTGTTGCAAAATCATCTGTCAACATATTTTAACTCCTAAACTATTGAAATTATTTACAGTAAGTGATTATTTATGAGTAAATATTGAACAGCTTCTCTTCTTTTCATGTAGTATTTTTAACACTCATAGCTTTCTTGATGATCTTTCATTTGAGGTCTATATTAATTTATACTTGGATATGCTTCCAAGATGTGAGTTAGGAAACTATAGTTTTCTTCTTCCACAGGGAAATCTTGTTGAGCATTACCAGTTTTTAGAAGATATTTATATTTTTATATGTGTGTGTATGTGTATATGTGTGAGTATATGTGTGTGCGTGTATACATTGTAAGTATACAGGAGCCTATGGAGGCAAGAAATAGCATCATATCTCATAGAAATAGAGTTATATAAGTAGTTGTGACATAATACTCACATGCTCAGCAAAGATGATGTTCATGTGCAGCCAAAAGACACATCTGTACTACATGCCCACTCTCATAATATTGCGCATATTCTTTGCTTATAATTTCTTCAATTTTTTGTCACCCTCCCACCTCTGACAACTGCAGCCTTCCTATTTAGTTCTCTCCCTCCATCTGGTCCCTCCTTTCCTTTCTCTTTATTTTGTTAGCCACCATGCAGGAAGTCACAACTGCAGTGTGTTTTTGCTTGCAGTGGGCACTTCATTTCACAAATTTGTATCCCATCCCATTTTTTACTTCCTTCAGTCCCCTCAGTTCTTCTATTCACACTTCTGTAATGTCCATGATATTGTGAAAGTGTTTTATATACATAAGCCATCTGGAGCTAAGAACACAGCAGTGATTTATTTCTCAGTATTTCATCAGTTATGAGACTTCAGTTGAAATATCACCCACAACTGAAGAAAGAATTCTATTATGAAGAGTAAGACTTGCACTAGGTTGTGAGTTTAAACACACATAACTTGGAAAATAGTTTAAGTATATTTTATACCTTTGTGAAAACATCACTGAGGTTCTCTTATAGTGCCTATAGACTCCCCATCCATAGACTTTTGACCACTTCTAAAGTGAGAGGTAGTACTTCCTTCCATGGAGTGTTCCTCAAATCCAATGAGAAAGTGGTTGATTATCCTCAGATTATTCTCACCAATATTTCACCAGTTTTCATATTTTGACAGGTACATGTGTGTGAACATCTTGTAGTCAAAAGACTGTCATAAGTTCGTATTAACCCTCAAACTTATGCATGGAGGCAGGGTCTCTCACGAAACACTAACTCAACATTTCAGTTAGTGTGGCTTATCCAGCTGACTCTCAGAAATCCATGGAACATTCTTTAACACATATCCCCCAATAGACTACAAACTGACTCTTAATAGATACTGAAAATGGAAATATTTTCTTATGTTCTATATGACCTGCAGGTAACTATGGAGTTGACATAGCTGCCTTGACAGGCATGTGTTGTCTGTCTTCCAGGTTAGATTCCACAGCTGCATGGGCACAATGTGCCTTCCAGTTCTGGAGAGACAGACACACTTCCTCAGGCATTGAAGCATTTGATCACTTTGTGTTTCTCTGTACATTCCCTCAGACACCAATAAAACATGAAAGCGTGACAGGACAATTGGTCTTAGACATTAATCTTGTGTAGCCTGCATAGCTTGCAAAGGTCATTGTATCCTGGCAACTACAACTGTATTGTAATTGCCATTATATTCTGTTGCTGATAGAGCTATAAAAGGTCTGACTGCTCTTAATAAAATTGTCACAGCCTCAGTCATGCTCAGGCCCCTCCCATTGGCCTGGTTTAGTTTCTCTTGTCCATATAAGGTAATGTTGTCCTGGTAAGTAAGTGCAGGCACTTCCAAATGGTGCCAGGATTGGGGATGTAAAATATGGGGATTTAACATAAATATAAGAGAAAAAAATTAAAGGCAAGGAACTCCTGGGAATGGAGTATGCACAAGTAAATTTAAGGTACTAGCATTCTCTGGGGGTAAAATTGAAAGAATGACATTTGTTTGCAGAGTTCTGTGAACTTTGTTACTGGAAGAAGGAGTTAAATCAGGACACCATCAGTTGACGGAATTCTTGGAGTTCATTAGTGAACTTCTTCCTTCTTTCCCTGAAGAGGGATTTATGAATCTCAGAACCTGGTCCAGTTTAGGAAGAGCAATTCAGGGAGAATTAAATGCAAGGGGACCAGAAATATTTCCTAATGATGCTTTTCAGCTTTGCAAAGAAACATAAACTGAAATAAATAAAATGATACAATTACAACTAAAAAGGAAAATGATTGGGTAAAAGCAGAACTAATACCAGCTTAGAAGAAAATTAGAATCTGAAAATGTATTATCTAGTGTCTCTCTGTGTGACGAATTTGGTGGTGTTCTTTCTCATTGTTCTGATTTTACTACTCCTCCTCCAACCACAATTTCCTCTGCTCCTAAAGCCTATCTATCAAGTACAGTTTCTGACAGAATGGAAACTTCTCTTTGCTGCTTCACCTCATCTATTTTTAAGGTTGTTAAAGAGGTTTCTGGTCCATGGATAAGCAAACTAATTGTTTCTAAGTTTAGGTACAGGTCTCCACTGTAAGGGGTTCTGTATCATGCCCAAGAGCTGGGAGAAAACATGAGGGGATTTTCTCCTTCCCTGGTGAGTGAAATGCCTGGTTCTAATAACCTGGGGGCAAAGAATTAAAAACAATAAAGCAATTTCATTTAAGACTCTTAAGGATCTTAAGCAGGCTTATACTCAATCTGGACCAACTGCTCCTTTTACAGTATCTCCTTCATTCTATTTCTGGAGAAGCATTTATACCCTCTGACTGGAAGATCTTAGCAAAAGCTTGTCTCACTGCGTGTGAATATTTAATGTGGAGGACTGATTATTCAGAAAAGTGTCAGGACCAAGTTATTAGAAATCAATAAAATAGCTGAGTGTGGTGCATACCTTTAATCCCAGCACTCAAGAGGCAGAGGCAGGCAGATCACTGTGAGTTTTAGACCAGCCTGGTCTATAGAGCTAATTCCAGGACAGGCTCATAAAACCAAAAAAAAAAAATCAATAAAATAATGTGCCCGTAACTTTTGAAATGTTAACAAGAGGAGGCATATAATGATGTTCAAGGACTGATTAAATATTATCCTGAGACTTATGGCTAGGTCAATGTTTTGGCTTTACAAGCATAGCATAAATTACCAAAATCCGGAAAAAAGGCAGAGGAAGTTTGAAAATTAGATATGAGCCTGATGAACCATATCAAGATTTTGTTTTCCATTTTTCCAAGTGGTCAGTTATCTGATGGTTGGTGGGAAAGCCAGGATAATCATTGTTAAACAACTGGCATATGATAATGCTGATGCTGCACGCCAGACTGTCATCCATTCTTTTCAAAAGAAAGGAGCTATTAATGATTACATCCATATCTGTGCTCATATATTCAAATGCCTTCATATACTCAAGGATTAACTCTGGCTATGGCCCTCAAAGGGAGATAATTAATCACATATTTGTAGTCATTTAACAACGAAAATAAATGGCAAATTTAAGGAAGCAGTCATTTCACATGATGTGCATTCATTCCTTATGAAACAGATGTTAAATTCATGGACAATTTGGACCAGAATTATTCCAAAAAGACTGGAAAGGTTTAGCTACAGCAATATTGGAAGCTGGGCCTCAGTAACAATGCAAAACATGGTGGGGAGAGGATGCTAGTTTCCTAGAATAACAAAGTAGGACTAGAGGTATAGAAATTTCCCAAGATCACCTTCTCAGTGAAGGTTAGTATGCTGATTTTCAAAGACAGTTTAGATTTGATGATCACAGCTTGTCCCTATACCACAAAACAGCTTTGAAAGCTTGGGAAAGGGTTAAAGAAACAAGAAAGAGGACTGTGTCATTTACTAAAATTATGCAAGGCCCCAAAGAAGCCTTTACTAATCTTTTATGAAATTGACTTCAGCTATGAATAGAATGATATCAAACCCAGTAGCTGGGTTTGATATGAACAAATATTAATTGAATTTCTGGCTTTTGAGAAATGCTAATTCAGATGCAAAATGATGATAAGGCCTTTAAAAGCAAGATTAATGCCCATAGATGAATGGATCTGAAATACAGCTAATATTGGATCTCGCACTTATGATGATACTAGGATACGGAAAGTGATTTCTAAAAATATTAGGAAAAATCAAAAGGCCAGATATTTTAATTCTGGGAAACAAAGTCATCTGAAAAGGGATTATAGACAAGGCATTCCTGAAAACAATGTTTTTTCTCAGGATAACCCAAACAGAAGACCCAGCCTTCTAAATATACAGAAGGTGTGCCAAAGGCTGGCATTGGACTAATGAATACGGATCAACAAGGGACAGACAACATAACCCTTTATCATCAGAAAATACCTTGTGTGTGTGGGGTCTCTCAGCCCCAGTGTCAAATGTGTTTCAATCATTCCTTGTCAGCATTGGGAAAAAACTGCCACAGAGCAACTAAAAGACTTAATGCCTGTTGTCAAAGGCCATACTGCTCTGGATGACAAAACAACTTCATTAGATAAAGCAAAAATTTCAGAAGACCATAAAACAAGTATTTTGGCAAACTTCTATAAATGATTAAAATCCAAAGCTAAAAATACAAATAAATAGCATTGTGATGGAAGGCTTACTAGACACAGGTGTGGATTTACTAATAATTTCACCAAAACCTTGACCTACAGATTGGCCTCTTTAAGAGGTAAATATTCAGATTCTAGGGATTGGAATTGTATCTCAGGTAAAACAAAGTACAAGATGGGTCAAGTGCATATGGCCAGAAGGACAGGTAGGGAAATTAAAGCCATATATGGGTAACGTAACAATGAATTTATGGGAATGTGATATGTTATAGGAGTGGAAAACCCAGATTAACATTTCTTCAATCTCAGAAACAAACCATAAACTAACATATGCTTCTGGAAAAATGTTAAAATATAGTATCAAGAACAGCCACCGACCATTCAGGTTGTACATCAGCAGGGCACAACAGCTGCTCATCTTTCAAAGGTATCTACAGCCTTGCTTTTAAAATAGTGATCTAACAAAGTTGTGGCAAACCTTTGTGGGTGTAACAATGGCTTTTGACATCAGAATAATTACAAGAACTAGAACATCTGGTACAGGAGCAGCTAGATGCTCTATATATTGAAGAATCACCCTGTCATTGGAATTCTCCTATATTTGTCATTAAAAAGAAATATGGAAAATGGAGAATGTGAACAAATTTAGAAGCCATAAATAAGGTGATTCAGTCAATGTATTCTTTATAGACTAGAATTCCCTTGCCGTATCTGTTATCTAAATGATTATCTGTCATAGTGATTGATTTAAAAGTCTGCTTTTTTCCCCTATACATTTAAAAGAACAGGATAGAGAAATTTTGTCTTCACAATGCCTACTTATAATAATTGCTAGCCTGTTAAAAAGTATCAGTGGAAAGTTCTACACAAGGGAGATGTTACACAGCCCCACTTTGTGTCAATATCTTGTACAATAGCCATTGGAAATAATTTGTAAACAGTTTCCTGAATTTATAATATATCATTATATGAATGCTATCTTAGAAGCTAATTCAGATGCAGATACATTAAAAAAAAACGAAGAAGTATAGAAAATCTTACCATGTTGGTAATCACAAATCGATCATGAAAAATTACAATGAGGAGATTCTATTAATTACCTAGGATATAAGATAGGTTTACAAAATATTCAACCGCAGTAAGTACAGATCAGAAGACATCAATTCTGAACTCTTAATGATTTTCAAAAATTGCTGGGAGATATTTGCTGGTTATGGTCCACAATTTGATTAACTACTCAAGAACTACCTAATTTATTTCATACCTCACAAGATGATAAGGACTTAAATAGTCCAAGAAAATTATAAGCTGAGCCTGAGAGGAAACTGGCTTTGGTAGAAAAGAAATTATAGGATGCACATGTGGATTGCTTGGATCTAGAGATTGAATGAATCCTAGTCATACTACCTTCTATGCATTCTCCTACAGGAATTCTTATTCAGAGAGAAGGTAATCATTTAGAATGGATATTTTTATCACACAGAATAAAATATTAAAGACCTACGTAGAAAAATTTTCTGAATTGATTCTGAAAGGAAAATTGAGACTTCCTCAATTAACAGGACTAGACCCAATAGAAATGTTGGTACCTTTTACAAATGCTAAAATTGCTTCATTATTGACAGAAAATGAACATTGACAAAGAGTTTACAGTAATTCCTTGGGGGGGGGGAGATTAGCAACAAATATGCTAGAGACTTCAGTTTATAAAAATAACTAATTGGACCCTTTCTTGCAAAATTTATGGTGAACACCAATTTTTGGAGCCTCTACATTCTATACTAATGCAAATAAATCAGGAGTGGCAGGTTTTAAGTCAAAAAACTTAAGAAAAGTGGCTCAAAGCCCTTAAGATTATGTTCAAATGTGAGAATTATGTGTGATTATCATGGTATTATTAGATTTTGCAGTTACTCAATATAGCTACTGATTCTCAATCTGCAGAAAGAGTTGTTTTAAATATTAAAATCACTGAACTTATTCCAAATGATTCAGAATTAGCTTTGTTATTTATTCAATTACAACATATTACAACATAAAGCATATTACAGGTATACCACACAATCCTACAGGGCAAGCATTTATAGAAAGATCTAACTTTACTATAGAAGATATGTTTAATAAACATAAAGGGGTAATAGATTACAGAATATTTCATTACTTTTAAAATTTTTACATGGTAATGAGTAAGAAATGACAGCTGTGGAGGGACATTGGATAGTAGAAAAAAGTTGAATTAAATCATTCTGTATACTTTAAAGATGTGTTTGCCTCAGAATGGAAACCAAGATACGTGTTACATTTGATAAGAGGTTTTGCTTTTGTTTCCATAGGAGAAGAAAAGCTATGGATAGCATCAAAATCTATAAAAATTAGATTTGAATAGGAGAGACCTCTTGTTTAGAAGAGGTGGGTTCATCAAATAGCATGGCCATCCAATCTAAACAAACTCATTAGACTAACAAATGACTTTCATTTTATCAGATACAACTAGCCAAAAAGGGAAGCTCTCCAAAGTTAGGGTTGGGGCAGGGTTTTGCTTTTGTCTTTCCAGGAAAATGAAAGCATCCAACTAAGGGATCCACAACCTACAAGCCCCAGCCCATCTCAGAAACCCACCCATACTCCAAGGTCATAGCTGTTCCCTGAGACACAGACTCTACCTGCTTGGAGTGGACAAAGAGCTCTGATTGGACCAAGGGTTCTGATTGAACCAAGAGCTCCCATTGGACCTAGAGTTCCAACTAGACCAAAAGAAGCTCCCTCAGACACAGACACTGATTGCACTGATTGGAGGAAGAGATGGGTAGACATCTGTGCAAAAATACATTTAACAACATGGCACCCCCAGAAGACTTAGTGGTTCTACATCAGCAAGACATGAAAATCACAATGCAGAAGAAATCAACCTTAAAAATGACTTTAAGAAGATGATAGAGGTCTTTAAAGAGGAAATGAAAAATTCCCTTAAAGAAATTGAGGAAAAGACAAACACAATTGGAAGAAATCAATAACTTCATGAAAGAAAGCCAAGAAAACCAAGAAAAAACAAACAGGTGAAGGAAAGAGTTCAAGACTTGGAAACTGAAATTGAGACAATAAGAAGACATAAACTGAGGGAATGCTAGAAATGGAAAATTTGAGTAAACAAGCAGGAACAACAGATGCAAGCATAATAAACAAAATACAAGAGGTGGAAAAGAGAATCTCTGGCACTGCAGATATGATAGAGGAAATAGATTCATCAGTCAAAGAAAACATTAAAGCCAACAAATTCATAACACAAAATGTCCAAGAAATCTGGAACACCTTGGAAAGACCAAACCTAAGAATAACAGAGGTAGAAAAAGGAGAATACCAGCTCAAAGGCACAGAGAATATATTCAACAAAGTCATCGAAGAAAACTTTCCCAACCTATAGAAAGAGATACCAATGAAGATACAAGAAGCCTACAGAACACCAAAAAGACTGGACCCCCAAAAAATCCCCTCATCACATAATAATCAAACCAATAAAGATACTGTATAAAGAAAAAATATTCAGAGGTGCAAAGGAAAAATGTCAAGTAACGTATTAAGGCAGATCCATCAGAATAACACCTGACTTCTCAATGGAGACACTAAAAGCCAGAAGGCCCTGGACAAACATTATGCAGACACTAAGAGACCATGGATGCCAACCCAGATTATTATACCCTGCAAAACTCTCAATCAACATAGATGGAGTAAACAAAATATTCCATGATAAAACCAGATTTAAACAATACCTATCCACAAATCCAGGCCAACAGAAAGCACTAGAAGGAAAAATCCAAACAAAGGAAGTTAGATACATCCAAGAAAACACAAGCAATAGGTAACCCCACACCAACAAATACCAAAGAAGGGAAACACACAACACTACCACCAAAAAAATAACAGGAATTAACAATCACTTGTCATTAATATCCCTTAATATTAATGGACTCAATCCCCCTATAAATAGACACACGCTAAGAGAATGGATACAAAATAGGATCCATCCTTCTGCTGCATACAAGAAACACACCTCAATTTCAAAGATAGATATTGCCTCAGAGGAAAAGGATGGGAAAAGACTTTTCAATCAAATGGACTCAAGAAGCAAGCTTGTGTAGCTATCCTAATATCTAACAAAATAGACTTCGAACTAAAATCATTTGAAAGAGATTGGGAAGGACATTACATATTCATCACAGGAAAAATCCACCAAAATGAAGTCTCAATTCTGAACGTATATGCCCCAAATACAAGGGTACTTACATTTGTAAAAGAAACATTACTAGAGCCTAAACTGCACATCAAACCCCACATGCTAGTAGTGGGAGACTTCAACACACCACTCTCACCAATGAACAGGTCTGCCAGACAGAAACTTAACAGAGAAATAAGGGAACTAACAGATGTTATGACTCAAATGGACTTAATAAATATCTACAGAACAATGTACTCTAACACTAAAAAATATACCTTCTTCTCAGCACCCCATAGAAACTTCTCTAAAACTGGCCATATTCTCAATCACAAAGCAAATCTCAACAGATACAAAAAAAATTGGAATAACCTTCTGTATTTTATTGGACCACCATGGCTTAAAGTTAGATTTCAACAGCAACAAAAATTACAGAAAACCTACAATCTCAGAAAAACTGAATAATGCCCAATTGAATCACCAATGGATCAAGAAATAAATAAAGAAATAAATTAAAAATTTCCTAGAATTCAATGAAAATAAATGTACAACATATGGGACACTATGAAAACAGTGCTAAGAGGAAAATTCATAGCACTAAATGCCTACACAAAGGAGAAATTTCACACTAGAGACACAACAGCACACCTGAAAGCTCTATAACAATGATAAGCAAACTTACCCAGGAGGAATAGATGCCAGGAAATAATCAAATTGATGGCTGAAATCAATAAAATAGAAACAAAGAGAACAATACAAAAAAATGACTGAAACAGATAGTTTTATGACAAAATCAACAAGATAGACAAATCCTTATCCAAACTAACTAAAAGGCAGAGAGA
>CABHPR010157510.1:72342-88869 GCA_902168415.1 Peromyscus melanophrys | reverse complement strand
CTCCTCCTCCTCCTCCTCCTCCTCCTCCTCCTC
Source organism: Peromyscus melanophrys (assembly GCA_902168415.1). NCBI lineage: Eukaryota > Metazoa > Chordata > Mammalia > Rodentia > Cricetidae > Peromyscus > Peromyscus melanophrys. Next base: position 88,836 of record CABHPR010157510.1, on the reverse strand, counting down.
CTCCTCCTCCTCCTATATAGACACTGGGTAATTTGTCTTGATATCTCCAGCTGTTTGAACTCACTTGGAGCTGGCATGTTCAAGTGTGATTAAGGGCTGAATTCACTCTGCTTCCTTTTGTGATTTCTGTAATGTCATTGGAGATGTAGGGGGAGGGGATTATACTTCTTCCACTCCTTGCCCTTGACAAAGACCTGGGAATCCATACCAGACAGCTCCCAGACCCAGGAGAGCTGCTGTTTCAGAATCTGTTGTCAGGGCTGATCAGAAGCACAGGGTGGGGAGGCAGTGCCCAGCACTGAGGGCAGTGGAATGGAGGAGAGATAAGCGGATCCGTATGGTGGCAGGTCCTGGGGCAGCAGGAGGAATGAGGAATGTTGCCTAGCTGAGACTGCTCAGAGATCTCCTCACTGGATAAAACATCCTCAGGGACAGGCCTGAGACCTCTCGAGAAAGAAAGTAGAGGAAGTTGTCAGACAGCTTGCTCACTGTGGAGAAAGAGGAGACTATTCCTCCTGCCGTGCCCTGGTAGCAGACTCCTGGGGCTGTAACAAAGTAAGAGAAACAGATATTCAGAGTTTTGGAAGGCATGTTAAAGAAACTCTGAGTAGTTCTGTTGTTAGGACACTTGGTTCTTTAAGTAGTCATGCATGGGAATATTGGCTGGGAACAGGTCCTTACCCTAGAAAGGTGGTCCCTACAGAAATTTTACAACTCTTTTTCTTGGAATGGACAGAAGTTCCCTTTCCTCAGGTGTAGCTGGAATTTTGGGCAATGACCAACCAGCTCCCAAATAAAGGCACAGAGATTTATTATTAATTATGAAAGCTTGGCCTTAGCTTAGGCTTGTCCCACTAGCTCTTATAACTTAAATTAACCTGTTTCTCTTCATCTATATTTTGCCTTGGGCCTTTTTACTTTTCTTTCATTCTGTATGTCCTACTTTCCTGCTTCCTCCATGTCTGTCTGTCTGGCCCCTGGTGTCTCTTTTTCTTTCTTACCCCAAGCCTAAATTCCTCCTTCTACTTACTCTCCCTGCCCAGAAGTCCTGCCTATATTTCCTCCCTCACTATTGGTCAGTCAGCTTTTTATTAGACCAATCAGGTGCCTTAGGCAGGCAAGCTAAAACAGCAACACATCTTTACATAATTAATCAAATGAAACACATCTTTACACAGTCAAATATTCTGCAACATAAACAAATGCAGCGCATCTGTACACCGTTAAACAAATGCAGCGCATCTTTGCATAGTTAAACGAATATTCTGCAACACTCAGGTACTTAGAAAACGGTAGTTTTCTCCTTTGTCTAGCTTACCACTCTAGTCTTGCTAGCAACCAGTGATACGTGTAGGAAACACATCTAGCTCTGTGTACGTTGTGCATATTTGCATCTCAATTCTTGTTGCTTAACTACAAAAGCTGGAGCTTGTTTGGATAGCTGTCAACTGCGTGTGGTGAATGTTTGGCCTGGAAGCGGGCATTTGGAAGCCCCACTCAATTTGCTGCTCTTGGGTTTCGGAGATTTTGAATTTGGAGGTACTAGAATTGTACTCGCTTTTAGGGCGTTTGAATCTGGAAGCAAACACGGCAGCATCCATTCCAGTATAGAAGTGACCATCTTTGTGAGCTGAATGTGGAATGTCTCCCACAGGGTCCTGTATTTGAATACCCGGCCCTCAGCTGGTTGGCGCTCTCGTAGAAGGCTACGATCCCTTGGGCGGGGACCCTTGACGGAGGACATGAGTTCCTGGGGGTGGGCTTAGAAGTTTGATAGGCCAACGCGACCTCCAGTCCACTCTCAGCCTGTGTGGCTACCTGTCTACTGCCACTCCTTCTCTGCCATGATGGACTGTAGCCCCTTGAACTTCTAAATCACAACAAGCCCTTCCTTCCCATTGTTTCCTGTCAGGAACTTGGTCACAGAACAAAGAAAGTAACTGATATGCCATTTAGTGATAGGCTACCATGAATAGCAAAAACAAAAATGAGTGCAATGTTCCTCCCCCAAATGTCCCCTCCTTTTGATTAACAGGGTGTGATGCTGTTGTCCTAGTGATTAGTAGATGATAACTGCCGTGATCTTGCATGTCGTTAGGGACTGCCCTGACTCCGGTGATGGGGAATGAAGAAATGACAGGTATGTACAGGAAAGCTGAGGTGTGGTGGGGTGTGCCTCTGATGGAGATGTACCAGTGGCAGTCTGGACATGGCACATTTGTTTTCTACATCTAAATTGAGGAGGTAGGTTATGGCATACAGCTGAACAAAGAAGCCAGTTTGGCTGATCTTCACAGGGGGCCTCTGTAGAGGAACCATGTCAGGTTGTGGTCATCTGAGAGGAGAAACCCGTGGTTGGTAGTTTCCATACACACTGATCAGTGGTTCCCAAACACTCCTGGTTAGACCAGAGACTTTACCATTCCTCTGATGCTACCCGAGAGAAAGCTTTGCCACTGCCGAGGGACTGAGGCATCATCGGGCCCTTGACCTGGGCCTGCTCATGTCAGCAACAACACGTTTGCTCAGGACTTCATCCACTCCCCACAGGTAACGCTCCCATTAAGTTGTAGCCCAGCAGTGAATGTTTAATTGTACAGGGTACTGTTCAGCTTAGCTTCTAACCAGCCTACTCATTCACCAGGAGCTTCCAATGGTAGCAGAAGTACCCCCTTTTGATAAGGAAAAAGAGTAGGCGACATCTGGGCCGGAAGTCAGCCACTGATGTGAAGATCATCACAATGTGTCAAGTTATTAGCTGAGTCCTAGATATCAATCAGTCTGCCCTGGGACTGGGAGACTCTCCTTTGTCTGGGTCCCTCTGTCTGGCTCACTGTCCAGCTGCCCACAGAGATGAAGGCAGACAATTCTCAACTCCTAGGTAGAAAGTGCTGCTCACGTTAGACTCCACCTGGGAGAAGGCAGACTTTAATCTTTAGTCATTTGAGCTGGGGTTCAGGTCTGCCAGGAAATCTCAAAGGCAAATTAGCATAAGGAACACACAGTAGTAACAGGAAGTTTGAGTGTTTGATTTCAGAGTCCAGGTTTCTCTAGGGAAGAGAGTCTGAATGAAGGAACTTCCCAGAAGAGAGCTAAACATTGACTTCAGACAAAGAGGTGGCAGAGACCAGGTCAAAGGGGGCAGCAGCGGTATTCACATGAAGCAAGCGAGCCAGCCTCGTCTGGGGACTGGGGGCCTCTAGGAATGGGCTGGAGAGTGAGATGACTTGGGGAGGCTGTGTCGGGGAGGACTAGATTGTCGCCACAGACAGAAGGGTAGCCAAACAAAAGAACTTGGCACAGGATGAGAAGGGTCAGCTCCGTGGAACGGAGTCCTCGGCTGTAGAGGAATGTTTGAGTGCTTAATTGAGTATTTATGAGCAGAGGCCTGGGCTAAGTACAGAAGGGTGGGCACGGGTATGTGTGGGTTGTGTGGATGTGTGTAGGCGCAGCTGGGTGTGTTCTGGTGCTTAGGCACATGTGTGCATGTGAGTGTAGAGGCTCAGTGTTGATGAGTGTCATCTGTGACTGCTCTCTACTGAATACTGAGGCAGGGTCTCTTTCTGAACTTACAGCTTGCCAGTTTCAAGTTGTCTAGCCTAGCCATTTTGTTCCAGGTGATCCCATTTCTGCCTCCGGAGTGCTGGGATTAGGGGCAGTCTACTGTACCTGCTCAGCTTTTATGTGAGTCCCAAGGATCCTGACTCCTCGGGTGTGCATGGCAAACACTGGGTCTTTTTCCTGCCTCGTTAGTAGACTTTCACAGGCTGTATTCATTAACGTCTCAGGAAAAGTTTGAGTTGGGAGCTGTGAGAGTTGGACAGATTTTATTCCATTGTCTAGTGTATTTAAATGAATCTGAATAATACGCCTAGTGAAATTTCAAGGTGCCTCCCGGAACCTGCATCTCCCAGCACCTTGACTGATGGTATCATGGAAAGCATTAAAAGCCACATTTATTAAGTTTGGGGATTATAAAGATGGAATGGATAGGTCTAGGATTTATTATGATAATCTTGCTCAGTGTTTAAAATCAGATAGGCTAAATCCAGATTGAATTATGTCGCTGGGTTGTTGTGCTTTTAATTTAATGGTATAACATAAAATTTATCATTCTCTGTGATCTTGTTTATTATCTCAGAAGATTGGTTACCAGCTAAGTGTCCGAGAGTCAAGGAGTGGTTAAACACAGCGTGATTTATTTTGCCAAAGAGCATTTAATGTCACGGGGACGACATGATGCTGAAGTCACAGCGCCAACACTTTCACATGAAGTCTCCCTGGGAAGGAGGGCCAGTGTGTCTGCAGGGAGAGGCCTGGTCCTTTTGCTGGGGCACCGTACTTGTGGCTGCAGTTGGAGAGATTTAAGACCTCCGTGGCGTTGTGATTCATAGACGGGGCTATTCCTCTTTGTCTGTGGAGCGTGGTGATATGGCCCTGGTCTGGTGTCTGTAGCCCATCTCTCCCAGGCGACGTCTTTCTAGAGATTGTGTTCATCTGAACCATTTTAATGTTTATTTACCAAAGTACCGTACTTGGCTATTTGCAGTATTTTCATTCCATGTTTTCTAATCTTCAATACTTGGTGCAATAGAAACTGCAAAGATGTGTCACTGTGTGCATGAGATGGATTTTTGTATAGCCATAAATTCTAGTTTAAAAACAAACCAGAGAGCAAAATAAAACAAAAAGATGAAGTGATTACAAAATCTTGGAAAGTGCGGTCTCCGAGTGACTTTAACAGGAAGAACTAGAGGCCGAGGACATGGCTCAGTGGATAAGGGCACTGGTGACCTGAGTTCCTTACAACCCACGTGACGGAAGGAAGAGAGCTGACTTATTCAGTTGCTCTCTGACCTCCATGCATGCTCTGGCATGCAGCCCACACATGCAAAATAATACGAATGTGAAAGGTATATTAAAAGGAAGGACCAAAGAACTAAAGGCATTGCTTGCTTTCCTTTGTACAGTTTCTGTGTGTGTGTGTGTGTGTGTGCATGTGTGTGTGTGCATGCGTGTGTGTGTGTGTGTGCGCGTGTGTGTGTGCATTAAAGAGAATGTATGTGTATGCATGCGTTGTTGTGCATTAAAGTGAGTGAGTGAGAGTGTGTGTGTGTGTACTAAAGAGAATGTGTATGCATGAGTTGTGCATTAAAGTGAGTGAGTGAGAGTGTGTGTGTGTGTGTGTGTGTGTACGTGCACACACATTGAGGTGACTGTATGGGGAAACATACCTGCAAACACTGAACATCGTGGCTCGGTTGGCTGGCCAGCAAGCTCTTGGGATCCTTATGTCTTCATCCCCAGTGCTGGGTCTTTATCTCACTCACGCTTTTTACACAGTCACAACGCATTCACACTCAGGTCCTCATTCTTGCAGAACAAACACTCTTACCCACAGAACCGTTTTCCCAGCCCTTCTTTTTGTATTTTAGATACATTTTTTATGTGACCAGTAGTCATTTCTTATAATCAAGATAAGATTTTTTTTCTTCTGTTGAGACAGGTTCTTGTTCTGTTGCCTGTGATGGCCCTGAACTCCCAAGTTCAAATGACTCTGTCACCTCAGCTTCCTGGGCAGCTGGGGCTGTTAGTGGAGTTGTTCTGATGGGACGCTGGAATCTGAAGATGCTAACAAGCCGAGCTCAGTAACCTGTTCCCCCACACCAACTAAATAGATACTTGTGAAAAGCAGAGAAAGGGGGTTATTTAATGCGGCCACACTGGGAAGAGGAACAAGCAAGGCTTAATGACCCCCCAAGTCCATCTTTCGGGATCTGACATGAGGCTTAGGTTTAGAGGGCAAGAAATCCTGGCCGAGGTGTGGTCATCACTGGACAAGTTGTCAGAAATATGTGAAGTATCTTTCTGGGACACAGGTGCCTCCCCTGGCTGGCATCAGGTTTTTGGCCTGTTCCTTCTGGGGGGACATTCTAGATTCCTGAGGTCTATTGTCTGAATACCTGAAGGGAGGGGTGCAAGGGTCTCTCTAGAATGTCTTCATTCCCCGCTAGGCTGGCTACAGGACTATACGTCCCCACCTTGTCTGCAAGACATGTATGCATTTATGCACATGTTAAGGAGCAAACCCCTGTCTCCTGTTTGCACATGGATCATTGGCAGCCACTTTTCGGCTCTATGGGTGTGTGTCATCTCTCACGGGACAGTGAGACTCTGGTCCTTAGGAAATCTCATCCTGGCTCCTGCTGCTGCTGCCGTTGGAGTTACTATACTTTCTCCTTGTGACTTCATGTCTGGACGTGATTGATGGTGTTTCCCTGCAAAGTGCAGGATGAGATGTACAAACATAGGCGAATTGTCCGTGATGCTCACCGACGCTTACTCTTCAATCACATATTCAGTGGAAACCAAAACAGTGCTTGTCCAACTCGGGCTGCTCTCAAGTGTGCCTGCCTGCTTTGGAACTTGACCTCAGTCACCACACACTTTCAGAGGACGTTGACCAGGGCCTGAATGAACTCCTAGTGTGTTTTTCAGGCTGTCTATAAGAGGTTTTGCAGTGTTGCATTACTTTATTGGGTTCTGGCACTTTATCGAATGTATCTCTCCCCATATATATGTAATTAGATAGAGAGATTTAATGTTTAAGGATTTCAAATGACACTTCAAATTAAAAATGTAGCTCGGAGCTTGCTTGAAAACCACCCGCTGTATCATGTGTTGTGGCTCTTGCAATTTGACTTTCTCTACATTGAAAAGAGAGAGTGTGGTGTTTGAATGATAATACCCACCCCCTCCTCCCCATAGGATCATATGTTTGAGCACTTGGTCTTCAGTCGGTGGAGCTGTTTGGGAAGGATTAAGAGGTGTGGCCTTGTTGGAGGAGGTATGTCACTGGGAGTGGGCTTTGAGGTTTCAAAAGTCCATGCCATTCCCAGTCTCCCGCCTCCCCTACCCCTGCCTCATGCTTGTGTCTCAAGATGTGAGCTCTTAGCTACTGCCCCAGCACCATGTCTGCCTGCCTGCTGCCATGCTCCCAACCATAACAGCCATGGACTCTAACCCTCTGGAACTGTGAACCCCAAATAGTTTCTTCTGTAAGCTACCTCGGTCATGGTGTATGGTGATATATTGTGTAACCCGAATAAAGCTTGCCTGAAGATCAGAGGACAGAGCCAGCCACTAGATTAGACATAGAGGTCAGGCAGTGGTGGCACACACCTTTAATCCTAGTACTCAGGAGGCAGAGATCCATCTGGGTCTCTGTGAGTTCAAGGCCACACTGGAAACAGAGCCAGGCAGTGGTGGTGCACAGCTTTAATCCCAGCCCCTGAGATCTCATGCCTTTGCTTGGAAAGCACACATGCCTTTAATCCTAGGAAGTAATATGGCAGGGCAGAGCAAGGTATATAAGGCGTGAGGAGACAGGAACTAAAGGCTCTTTTGGCTGAGGCCTTTTGGGTGAGGACTAGGAGGCTTTCAGTCTGAGGATTCGTGGAAACAGGATTGGCTGAGGAGTTGGTGAGGTGAGGTTGGCTGTGACTTGCTCTGCTTTTCTGATCCTCAGGCCAGCTTTATTGGGGCACACAATATATCACCACAATGGTGTCTTATCTTCGAGCTAGAGAAGTGAGGAAGACATGGGTCGGTGGGCAAAGGCACTTCCCGCTGAGTCTGAAAACTGGAGTTCAATCCCCGGAATCCAGGTGTGGAAGGAGAGCGTTGACTCCTGAGAGTTGTCTTCTGACCTCCACATATGTGCCCCCCCCCAATAAATAAATAAATGGGAACAATTTAAGAACATCTAAAGGGAAGCGCATGCCGCAGTTCCACATTCCAGCTTCTCCTCTCGATGCTGGGGCCGCGGTCTAGCTGGCCTGCTAGCTTCCGAAGGGCCCTCCCTCCTCTGCTTCTCTTCCCCCCCTGTTGCTTAGGTTTAAAAGGGAATTTTATGGCTACCTGGTACTATCACTGTTGTATCCTGTGGTATACTTAACAGTTTGTGTTTATGCTTTATTCTTTGAAATTAAAAAAAAAAACAAAAACAATTCCCAACAGATGAGTTTTGTTTAAAAATGTGTTAGAAATTGATCCCTGGAATTTCTCAAGTGCTGTCTGCTTTCGATCACTCACACATTCAGTTTTGTTCGTGGCTCATTCATCACTTAGCTTCCGAGCACCCAGGCAACTTGAGTGCCCATGGCCCTACCCAGTATTCCCGTTTTTGAAATCTAGGGGGCTTGGGAGAAGAAACAGCAGTGAAGCATCCAGAACCATCTTACTTTTGGTGGGTTGTAAGAATCGTGGTGTGTCCGCCTGCCCGCTGTGGGTCCTTGTGGTCCTGCTCACTGCTGAGAGAGAATTAAAGCAGGACAAAGGGACAGTGGCTGGACTGCAGCTCCAGCTGCCTCAGCTGGGCACGTGCCAGGTCCCGTCTGTTAGGTCCCAAAGTCTACCGGGATATGCTTGGGATACCTCTGTCATACACTTTTAACACAGTCCACTTTCTCAAGAAAGAGCAAAACAAATACACAAGCTGAGGGTCTGGGATAAACACCCCAGTGGAAGTAAGTTACGGGAGCCAGAATTTATTCTGGTTAACGGTTTCAGGAAACTTCCATCTATCGTGGCAGGGAGGCCTGGTGGAAGAGCTCCATGGCCCCAGGAGTATTTCATGAAGGTTCTCATATGATGTCAGGACCAGGATGTAGGATAGGATCCTAAGTTGGATCCCTCAAAGGTCTTCCCTCAGAGATCTCACCCCTGCCCAGCCAACCAGCCAGGCCCCGCTTCCTAAGCATTTCTCAACCTTCCACAACAGTATCACCAGCCGGGGACCTGGTATGTAAAAGCAAGAGCCTGTGGGGGACATTTCATATTCAAACCGCAACAGGGGCCTCTATCTAGAAACAAACATCAGAACTGCACACTTGTGCAATTGGTGACTCAGTGGAGTCTTTGTGTAGCATGCAGGGAACCCTGGGATCGATCCCGGCAGCACGTAAACCTGCCTATGACGGTGCATGCCTGTAACCCGAGCTCTTGGAAGGTAGGGACAGGAGGATCAGAAATGTAAGGGCACACTCAGCTGCAGAGCGGGTTCAAGGTCAGCCTGGGATACAGGAGATCTTGCCCTTACCCCAAGGCAAAAAAAAAAAAAAAAAAAAAAAAAAAAAAAAAAAAAAAAAAAAAAAAGCTTTAGGAAGCAACATCTCTGTGCAAAGGAAAATGTCTGGCTTGAGGTGTGCCCTGCAGTGGGGTGGTCCCTGGTTCTGCATCTTCAACAATCCTCTCACTCCTGCAGACTCCGACTGGTGCCCAGTATATCTGCTGTTTGTTGACTAGATGGGTCGTTTAGTTTTTCACCAGTTGTGCCAACAAGAAAATAGAACATCCACTCACTTGCAGCGGTTGCTCGCAACACACCCAAATACAGCAGAGCGTGGGAAATGAAAGTCCCACAGCAGAGGACGCCCCTCCCCTCACCTAGCGCTGCTCTGTAGTCTTATGTCATATGTCAGTTTTGAAGAAGCCATTTGGAAGCCTCTTGGGAAATATGTGAATTAGATTTAGAATATTCAAAAGGCTAAAATATTCTCAGAATCAGAGAACAAGACAATATCGCTTTGTCCCTTTCCTGCTAAGGGGATGACTAAAACACATAGATGTCATTTGAAAGGGAGCTTTGGTACGGTTTTTTTTTTTTGTTGTTGTTGTTGTTTGAAAATAAGACAATCTCATGAAGATTCAGAATCTGTAAGAACATATTAATTTTTAAAATTTATTTTTATTCGTGTGTGTATCTGTAGACAGGTGTATACATACACCTGCAGAGACCAGAAGACATAAGATGCCCTGTAGCTGGTGTTACAGGAAGTCATGAGCTCTCTGCCATGGGTTCTAGGAACTGAACTTGGGTACTCTGGAAGAGCAGCAAGCACTTTCATCCACAGGGTCATCTCTTCAGCCCCCAAACTTAAAAAAATTAAAGTATCCCCAGTATCCTTATGGTCAAAACTGTTTAGGCATGCTGGCAGTTAGATGGATTGATAGATACACACCCACATGTTGTCTGGTGTGCAAAATATCGTATTATTTCCTTTCTATGAAGTATTCTCAACTCTATACTTCTGGAATGTTTTATATAATTTTTTAGAAAAATGATTCGTGATATTTTAAATGTAACTTACACCTTATTTATGAAACCTCATTTGATCAACAGTATGATATTGAATTCTGTATTCATGATAGTGATGGTTGTAAAATAAATTCCTTTTGGTGAAAAAATGATAAGGTTTTTCCTTTTCTACCCACAGAAGCACCATGCACCTGCTTGAAGGGGTTTCTCAGATCAATTTGCTCTGTTAAAAATAATAAATACTCTGCAGACTCTGGCTACCCATCAGCTTCATGCTCACCTGCTCTCATACAAAACCAGAAAGAGTTCACAGGTGAGCTACACCATGAACACAGCCAGTCTGAGAAGGGAAGCTGGCTTCCAACCTTGCCTGTTCTTTTTAAAACTCACACCCGGAGTGCAGCTAGAGGTGACGACTGTCTGTATTCTAGTGGACATGGCCATAGAATGACCGAGGGGAACACTGGAGGCAGAGAGTGGATGGGGGGACTAACCTATATGTGGAAACCACCCAGCCACAAAACTGTTGTCCATTTCTAATCACATGGAATCTATTCTCTCTTTGCAAAGTCATGTTTTCTTCATGTATGTTATAGAAAGCCTTGTGACATAGAATGTGATCCCATATGATTATTACTGATGTGGATTTCCAACACTGGTTTTAAGGAATGAGCCAAACTGCCTTGAATTCCTAACTGGAATTCCCTCACTTGAGAGCATGGCCTGTGGCTCCACTGATGGACACTTGCTGTCCAGACCTCCTGGCAGGGTGAGCTGAGACTCCACCTTCTTGGCCTCTTGGCTTCTCTTTGCAACACGCTCCATCCCCACTCGTTCAGGGACACAAATTTAGTCTTGGTGCTGTTTGCAGACAGACTTTAAAAAGCTGTCCCAGGAATATATCCCTGCCAGTAGTTTTGTATGACAAACCCAGGATGAGAAAATCACTCTATTCTTAAGATGCAACTATCAGTGTATTAGAAGGCAAGCTAAATTCCAGGAAGAAAACTGGGCTGCCACACCATGGGGGCTTCTAGAAGGGCTGTCTTGGGGTACAGCAGACCCAGCGTGGCTGGTGTTGCACCATGGTGGGCTGTTAGCCTTCCCCTATCTTGGTCTCCAAATGAGAAAGAGCAAAGTTGGTTGCTTATTTAAATACTGTGTATGATTGTTCTTTTTGGAAAAACAGAGATGGGAGTTGCTCGATAAAAGAAAGAAGTGTGAAGAATAGGTAATGGATGGTTGGTGATCTCAGTGGCTAGTGCTTAGTGGGTTGTGTGAAAACTGGGCGTCTTGCAAAGTCTGAGTATATGCATAAAATTTTAAATAGGTACTCGGCAGCCTGACACTGTCAGTTACCCGGGCGGAGAGGAGGATGATGGTGAAGGGAGCCCTGTGTTGTGGGGAGGATCTATGCCTCACAGTGGCTGTCCAACAGGAGGGGGGACCAGCTCTGCCTGGTCCCAAGCTGGAGGGTTGGCTCGGGACCCAGCGCCTGTGAAGAGTGCCGAGGAGAGGATAATTTATGGTGTGTGCTTTGAGATTCCCTTAAATAGAAAAGAGCAGCCGGTCGGTCCACACTTCTCAGAAGTCTACTGTCTCCTGGGTTTCTTGTTGACGACTCGGAGGAACACAGACCTCTGAAAATCAACGGGAGGAGGTTTGGGCTCAAGTACAACCCCCAGATAGGGTGCAGATTCTTGTCTCCCGGAAGAGCTTGCCTACTGCTTAGGTTGGTGTGAGGCTCAAGAACACAAATGTCCTGATACCTGCAGGTCCTCAATATATGTGATTTCCTTTTCTCACTTGTGAGAGCGGCCAGTGTCTTGTTCTTTATTGTGTCTGTGCATGTGTCCATGGGTGTGCGTGTGTGTGTGCGTGTGTGTGTGTGTGTGTGTGTGTGTGTATGTGAGAGAGAGAAGAGGGGGGAGGGAGAGAGAGAGAGGGAAGAAGGGAGAGAGGGGGAAAGGGGAGAGAGAGAGAGAGAGAGAGAGAGAGAGAGAGAGAGAGAGAGAGAGAGAGCGCGAGCACGCGAGCAAGAGAGCGCGAGCAAGGATGTGTATACATGTGGAGGTCAGAGGCACTCTCACTAACCAGAATTCCCAATTTGACTAGGCTGGCCGGCCAACAAGCCAGAGGGACCCGCCTGCCTCTGCCTTCCCAGTGCTGGGATTGTAAGCACATACTACGACTCCCAGCTTTTTCACCTGGGACCCAGGGCTTGAACTCGGGTCCTCACACATGCCCAGCAAGCACTTTCCTGATTAGCTAGAAATCCTATAGATTTCTCTATACAGCCAGCACTCTCTCTTATCCACAGGGATGTGTTCCCAGACCCCAGTAGATGGCCGAAGCCCTAAATAGCACCTAGTCCTACCTACATGAACTGTTTTCCTCACCCCTATGACAAAGCTTAATTTATGGGTCAGGAAAAGTAAGACATTAGCAGTACTGATGAGATCGAATGCTGTAGTTACACACTACAATAAGAATTCGACGAATGTCGTCTCTCTCCCCTCCCTTCTCTCTCACCCTTGTAATAAGGTTTTCTCCCTACCACAGTGGTTCTCGACCTTTCTAATGTTGTGGCCCTTTAATAAAGCTCCTCATGCTGTAATGACCCCCACCCATAAAATTATGCTCATTGCTACTTCATAACTGTAATTTTATACTGTTGTGAATCATAATGTAAATATCTGTGTTTTCCCATGGTCTTAGGTGACCCCTGTGAAAGAGTCACAACCTGCAGATTGAGAACCACTGCTCTACCACATCAGAACACAGCTGTCCTCTGGTAATGGAAACTTTGGAGGACAAATCTACGGGCCAGAGTGGACAACCGGACTAAAAATACCTTCTCATAAGCCCCAGTAATAATTCATTTCACAACAATGATTGCACACACACAATTTTAATTCCAAACTGAGCACTGCATCCAATTTTAACTATGAATAAATGGAAACTGATTAGTTCCTCAGTGGACCCTGAAGGGATATTGCAAAGACCGAAGGTGGATCTGAAAGCTAAGAGCAGGTAGTGGATTAAAGTTCCCAGGATGCTTTGCATGTGAAGCACACCCTACCGGTTCATGTATTTATACATTTGGTCCCCAGCTAGTGCCACTCTTCGGCAAGGTGGTGGGAGCTTTAGGAAGAGAAGCCTTGTTGGAGGAAGTGGATTATAAGTGGCAGGCCTCTCTGCTTCCTGATTGTGGAAGGGGTGTGACCAGCCACTCCATGCTCTGTTGCTAGGAGTTACCCAGCATGATGGACTGCTGCCCTTCTCACTGTAATAAATACATGAATCTGTCTCCCTTTAAGTTGCTTCTAGTTCACTTGATCACGGCGACCAGGAAGGTGACTAATACATTCTCCTGCATGGAGGGAGTCTGGGGGCCAGCAGCTGTGTTGACATGGTTCCTGCAGCTGCCCACTGGTTCAGCGGTAACTCTAGTACATCAGAGAACCCTGTTGTGAGAGCCAGGCTGAGTGGCATACGTACAAATATGTTTTTACATTTTACTTATTTTTTTTTTGTGTGTGTGTGTGCTTGTGCATGTGTATGCACACGTGGGAGTGCACGTGCCATCGTGTGCATGGGGGTGGGGAGTGTCAAAGGACAACTTGCAGGAATCTGTTCTCTCCTTCTTCCATGTGGATTCTGGGGACTGAATTCAGGTTGTCAGGCTTCCTGGAAAGTACTTCCACCTGCTGAGCCATCTCAGGTGCACACACGCACACATGCATACACGCACACACACACGCACACACACATGCCCCCACACACACACGCACACATACACACACAAGTTGTTTTTTTTGGGGGGGGGGCTTTCAAAGCAGAGTACATTTGTTTGCCTATGTTAGTTAAGAGAGCTTCCTATACATTTTCATCAAAATGGATGACAACTACCTCCAGAGCTGTCCCCTCCAAATGAGTTGGAAGAGAACAGCAGGATATTGAGAAGCATCAGAAAGGGCAGACCACTTTAGAGCATGGGAGCATGGCCCCGTGGAACACAGTCTGAGATCCCAGAAAGGAGGAGTGGTCCAAGCCACACCAGGGTCTGAACCTGTTTTGGAAAGCAATGGGAAAGAGGGATGGGCAGCCTTGCAGAACTGCTGTCCTTTCTCCGTAGGTCTTTGGTAGGGGTGTGCTGTCGGATGTCTTTCTGTACGCTGTGAATGTGTGTTGCTCTGATTGGTTGATAAACGAAGCTGCACTGGCCTATGGCAGGGCAGGATGTAGCCAGGTGGGAAAATCCAAGAGAGATAATGACAGGAGAAAGGAGAGTAAGGGGAGACGCCAAACTGTTGTCCAAGGAGCACCATGTAATGGGACATAGGTAAAGCCATGGAACACATGGTGATACCTAGATTATTAAAAATGGGTTAATTTAAGATGAAAGAGCTAGCTAGCAAGAAGGCTGCCACAGGCCATACAGTTGGTAATTAATATAAGCCTCTGAGTGATTATTTTATAAGTGACTGTGGGACCTCAGGGCCAGATGGGACACAGGAAAACTTCTGGCTACGTGGGTTGCTGAGTCATGTGCTCTCCCATCTGCATCTCTGTTCCATGGTGTGATGTGCTATAGATAACATCCACCTGAGATGGTGGTCAGAGGTGCTCCAACCAGTCCTGGACAGAGCCTAGAGTCACCTGGAGCTCTCTCACTGTCCCATAGTAGGTGTCACATTGTTCTTCTCTGAAGCCAAGTATCTCTTCCTGTGCAATGTGAAGGTTGGGCTGATGTCTCTCGGAGAAGTGTCTCTTTGGATCCTACTCTGGGTAGACATCAGACTAAGGCAACTCTTGGCTGAAAAACACTGGAGAATATGCAGGAATTACCCAGAGACTCTTCATTGTGACCGCTAAGGTATCTGAATATTGTGCTGGTTCATTTCTGTTAAGTTGATACAGGCTAGAATCATCTGGAAAGAGAGACTCTCAGTTGAGAAAATGCCTCCATCAGATTGGCATATGGACAGGTCTGTGGGAGCATTTTTTTTTCTTTCACAATTGATGTGGGAAGGCTCAGCTCACCGTGGATGGTGGTGCCCTTGGGTAGGTGGTCCTGGATTGTGTGAGAACGCAAGCTGAACAAGCCATGGGAACAAGCCAGCAAAACAGTATTCTTCCACGGTCTCTGCTTCAGTTCCTGCCTCCAAGTTTCTGCCTGGACCTCTTGTGGGCTTTCCCTTGTGGTGGACTGTGATTCGTACATACATGTCAAATAAACCCTCTCCTCTGTAAGTTATTTTCAATCACGGTCTTTATCACAGTCATAGAGAGAAAACTGGTACATAAATCTACATGGGGTCCAACTCTGTCATCATTCAAAATACACCACACTTGGCCGTATTAGAAGAAGGATGGAAGCTGTTGGGTCTTACGCTCTCTTTGTGATGCAAAATTTTATGCATGTCCTTTTTACACCACAGGGAGTGGGGAGGATGATTCCGGTCCCAACCTACTTGCATGCTGATTTGTCGCTGACACTGAGTTATTTATTTGAGAAACTAATGGGTAAACAGAGAGGCATGATGGAAGAGAATTGTATTCATTAGGAGGGGAGCGAAATGGAGCATCTTAGTGCCAGTTAGAGATAAGTAAGGCACAGGCGTGATGAGAAACAAAGTCTGGATTGAAAGGAAAGGGAGAAGCCATGGCCACACCCACTCTGAGTGACTTGAGGAGGTGGGGCTGGACTTCCAGAGGTGGCAGTTGAGATGAACTGAACATACTCCTGGAGCACCACCTCTCAGCAGAGAGCCTCTGTGTACAAATATGTGGAAGTTTCTCTGTCCAACCTGGCCCGCAGTCCTGCAACTGCTTATAAAATAAACACTCAGAGGCTTATATTAACTACAAACTATATGGCCTATGGCTTCAGCTTCTTGCTAGCTAGCTCTTTCATCTTAAATTAACCCATTTCTATTAATCTATATGTCTGCTGGCATCTGGTTGCTCCTTGGGCAGTGGCTGGCATCTTCTCTCTGTATCTCTACTTGGATTTCCTACCTGGCTGTAAGGTTTCTTGCCATAGGCCAAAATAGCTTTCTTTATTATCCAATTGGAGCCACACATATTCACAGCGTAGAGAAAGACGTCCCATAGCATCTCTGAGAAAGGGGCCTAGAGGTCAAGGTGATGGAGAATGAGGACATGAGGTCATGGAGATAGGATGGAGCTCACAAAGGAGGGCCTAGAGGTGGGTTGTGTCCAGCTTGGAAGAGTTCTGTCATTGACCTTAACTTCAAGGAAGGCATTAGACACATGGTGCTGGCAACACACAGCATCAGTAACCCTCCAGTCTTTCTCAGAAAGTGCGATGGGAGCACAGTTCAAGTGTCTCTGAGCTGTGCACATACACTGTATCATTTGAATCCCTG